>MNPL01009036.1:0-25986 GCA_002081605.1 Tropilaelaps mercedesae | reverse complement strand
CATTTAACGTCCACGGTAGCAGTTTTTGCATTACTTCGTAAGACGGACCCCATATAAATGTAAATCGAACTCGTCGACCTACGTGTCTCTTCCAGTCGCAAGGCGCTTATGAATGCACCAAACCACCGAGCTCGACAGCTCCGGCTCCGGGTATCAGGAATTATTTTAAATTACTGTATTTATGGATATGAATTTTAAAATTCACATTATTCGTTACTAAAGAATTCACCTTTAACTATAAGTTTTAACCTTTTTTTTAATTATTTCATAAAGACATTTCCTGTGTTTCTGCTTAGAGTTAAGTTACTTTGTCATAGACGCCATGAACACATATAATGGCAGAAAAAAGAAGTCATTTAATTAGAAAGACAATACTTTATATTGCTTTGTTAGACCAAGTTCATTAAATGTGAATGCGTAATCGCGACGAGCGGGCCCGTACATTTACTCTCATGTATAAGGCTACCGAGCTTTACACGAATATTAAGAAATGAGTGAATACAATTGTTGCTATCTTGTGTCAGTTGCTCATTGACTCAATATAAGCTCATTCTTATTCTAAACACTCTTTAGGCTTTACGAAATTTTTGTAACCCAAGTGATAGTGTCTGTTTTGTTCCTGATGTCCAACCTGAGGATGATCGGGACCTTCTGTTTTTGATTTAATGTGTGCGTCAACTAATATCAGGAACATTTATTTGTTTAGAAGTCCCGCAAAATCAATATGAGCTTTCTCAATATATGAAGTGTTATGTTCCATGGTTGTAGCGGTACTTTGGTCATACCTCAAGGGAATGCAACTTTAGAAATTTTTGATCAAGTGTCAAATGTGTTTATGTGTGGCGATGCACCTATAAGCTTTCTAAAGCTTTCGCCCTTATGGAGACAAGGTCACCTTGGCTTAACCGTTGTAAAAACCTTTATTGGAGTGCTTTTGTAAGAACAATAGCATGGGCACTTGAAAAAAATCCAGCAAGTGCCTCAGCCATTACACAAACGCCTGTGGATCTATTTCAGTCATTTCAATAACATGATTCCCAGGTTTATTTTTGAGATTATAGTCGGTCACGGGTTGTGGCAGTGCGTTAATCCAGTCGAAGTCTGAAATTTTAATTTAATGTCTGTTAAAGTTATAACCTAGAACCATTTTTGCTAGCGCTTGTTTTTATATTTGGACATGTTTTTTTCTTTCGCTCAGTGTAAGCTGGGTATATTAGATGACTTTTTCATAACCTTTTGGAAAAGCATTGTATATGATGGTCCCTTCTGCGTATTAGCACGTATTACTACAACCACATTAGATGAGTTAGGGTCAATAATACCTTAACAAAAATGGTAATGCGCAGTTAGTTCGTATCAATCTCCGCAAAGCTGATTTTAAGAGTTACCTCGTTGGTTTTTACTGCAGTCATTACTCACGTAGGGACTCGCTGTTTGATCTACTGGAAGACATCTTCTTTGCAGGTAATACCCTACCATGTACACCATGGCTGATTCAAATATCAATCTGTTCATCGGCTCATATTCTAAGACTTACTCTGCGTACCACTAGGCCTCACAAGTAGCCGATGTTGGAATCAATTAAAAAATGTATTTGCTTTTGTGTGCGCCAATTACGTGAATTTAATTAATATTCTTTCTCTGTAAACGCTGAAAAACATTTTGGCTTTCTTTTTCTTCTTCTTCTTCTACTTCTTATTATTGTTAGTATGAATGGAATGGTCACAGATAATAAGAAATGACCGCTAGGGGCATTTGCATGAAGTGAGCAATCATTGCCTGATATGTGACGAAACACCATATAGTCAATGCGGTCCACTTAATGCTACTATATGAGGCTTCTTTACACTCAACTTCATTTGACTTCGACTGACACATGGCTTTCGCACCTTATTGATAACTGGTACTTTTCTGTCCAGCATTATTCTCTCGCTAAAATCTTCCTATGCTTGTTTTTCTTTATTCTTTATAACTAAGGTTAATTTATTCCTAGCCTCAGTCGAAAAGACATACATTGTATCTTATTGTTATACAGTGTCTTGAATCTCTTGTTTTTAGTCGGCATCGTTCATGTGAGTTTTACGAATCATAGCATCAATGCCGATGGTGTCCTACCCTGTACTTTAGGGCTGCGTAAGGATGTTTCGTATCCAGTCCTGATATCTTGACACGCGCGTGTACGAGCCTGGATATCCCTTTTCGGCGCATCTTCGTCCGAATGAGGTAACGCCGATAACAGTATAGCTACCCTGATCATTGAGGAGCATTAATGGTCCACCAGAATCACCCTGTTAAAAAAACGAAGCGGTTCGACTCTATTCAGGGTAATACACTTTTTATAGCTCATTGGGAATGTTTGTGGTCAATGTTTGTCAATGGCAAATAGAGTAAGCCGCCCAGATAACGAACGTGCTCGCTCCGGCGCCGAACATATAACGCAACAGAAGTAAAAATAAAAACTTCTGATTTGGCATTTGTTTCGTCTGACAGGCTTCAGTGGCGGCCGTCTCATATTAAGTGTAGATAGTTTTTTCATTTCATGTTCCTTACGGTAAGTTAGCTCAATACGTAAAATTAACTTTATAAAAAGACAAGTAAAATATTATATATATGATGCACATACAACTGAGTAACAACAATAAATTAACATTCAAAATTACATGGCACGCGAATTTCAGGGAAGTTTGAAAAACGGAAAAACTATATTTTACATCTCATTTTTCTCCTTTGGTTTTCCAGTCTTGTTCAATCTTAGGGTGCAACTGTCTAAATTTAGCCGAGCTAGCTATTCAAGTAAACGATGATGGCTTATTCTATCAAATGCTTTGAAATAATCTAAGTCAGTGCGATCAAATGGTATGTATTTGTCTGTAAAAGTGCTCCGATCTGATGCTATCTCAACTAACTGCGTTGACATAGGCTTCTATTAGTAAAATCATGCTACAAAGATTAGGATATATGGTCCACTAGAAATGTTTCAAGCATTACGCAATCGGTTAAGCTTTATGTAACGGGACGATAAAATTATTATACTGGATTTATTGTTTACTACGTTCGCACTGTGCCAATCTTGTCAGAACATATTTTATGAAACTAATGACAAGTTGGAAATAATTGCCTTTGTAGTCGCCCTTTCAAAAACATACAGGTATACAGGTAAAGCCTCAAGATATAGGTAGGGCACAGAGATCATGACGAACATTAGCTTTGGAATATTGGCACTATAAGTGTGCTTTGGATCATCCGCAAGTTGTGACAGCCCTTTACCTTTACAGAAATTAATAAAAATTGATGTCTTAAATAAGTAAATTGTAGTGCCGTCGGTGTTTAAGAGGTTAAATTTCCTAGAACTAAAACTGGGAAAGTGGTATCACAACGGGTAGAAATCAAATGACTCTAAAAAGTTCTTAACCGCCTTGCTCTATGTTTAGCCTTATTGAAGTCGTGAGAATACAGGAACTTATATTGGCTTTAGTGATTAAGAACGCTAACCGTAACAGTTCGTACATCAAGGTTAATTTTGAAATAATAGTATTCGAATGCTTGTTTAACCAATACGCATAACCGGCCTTTCTTGAAGCCACGGTCACGAAAGAACACATTATAACTATTAACGTATGAAGACTGTCCATCAAATATTTTGATCGACGACCAGGTTTCCGCTATTAATACAATATCTACGCTACTAAGTGAATCGTAGGCTTCAAACTTAGATATCGAGTATGCTTAGATATCGAGTATCAAAGTGAATCCGTTTCAAATCCGAATCAAAGTGAATCAAAGTAAGTTCCAGACGTGGTGACCAAAGTTTTTCTCACTTGTTAATGCATTATCTGATCGCTTGGATAATATATCTTCTTGGTCGGAAAGATGCCTCTAACTCCAAACAGTGGCAGAGAGAGGTAGGTCTTAAAAAAAGGGTTCAATTTGCCCCCAAGGCGTTTCAGTGTATCTGCTTACAATGACATGCAAGTTCTAGGAATTATGGAAAAGGGTTTAATATTACAAATAGAGCAAACCGTACTCTAAACTAGCGAAATTAGAATGGAAATGTAAGACAAGTTAAAAAGAGCGCTTAAATTTTTTAGAGCTGTGTAATCAATTCTAAAAACACCAGCAAATACTTTCAAATATTATAGCTATTTAATTTATTGTTACCAAGTAACTTGTTTAATACACTCTCTTTGCATTCTTGACTAGAATTTTCAAAGCAGAAGGCTCTCAACCCGCTAGCGACGCTTAAAAAGACAAATAATTGCGTTGGCGTATGATGCTTACCCTTCTGATTTCACGAAGAACTCGTTAGTAATTGTACACTAAATTCTCTAATCAAATCAGCTAAAACGTTTTTGTTATTTAAACTGTGTTAAGAACATCTGATCAAACGTACAACCGGATGCAATTTTATTAAAAACAATTTGAGCTAGGAAATCTCCATTACTAATTGAACAGTCAAAGATTAGCCAGAATCTGTTTTCGATTAAACCCACTTTGAGACTCAGGGAGTTAATGCTGTAAACGTGGTCACTCCTATACGATTGCTCCGGAAAGGTTTTATAAGAAAACGCACGTTGAGCGGCAAATAATTCTACTGAAAACATGAAATAAACTATAACGCCAATAAAACGTGTAGACGTTCTTTATTTCAGCAATGATTCCCGTGCAAATGTAAAATCCGAGGTGCAGGAATTGTTTCCAGATGGCATTCGTACTGATAAATTCCAATGCCACATGGCGAAGTCTCTAAACGCTAACGATATAGAGGTCGCGCCATGAATTGACCTAATCGAAAGTGTGCGGTTTTATTTATAAAAAGGGATGATGTATGGCGTAAAACATTACGCGTATAACATAACTCAAGGACGCATTGGTCGAAACGTAGCCTTTGTGGCCAGGCGTAACAGACATGATTACAAAATGCGTCCGGAGAATGCCACCGAACAGAAGTTTTCGCGGCCAAAAATAGTATAACCAAATACTAGCTGATATAAGGATCTTCTTTTTTACGGTAGTTTATAAATGCTTATCCGATGACTCGGTATTTATGTATGGTTTCTGAGTTTGGGAAGCAGAAAAAAAACAGTCTTCGTGAAGAAATAGAATGCGAATACTCGCTTAGGGGCAGGAGCTATCTTCAATAAGAGTCGTAAGTGCTTTTAAATTTTGAAGTGGCACTATTTGATTGTCCATACGGACAACTGACAAATAGTTTTTGTCATCCAATTAGTTACGTATAACTTGGCAAGTATAATAACAATTTATTTTCTATTTCGGGTACCTAAGATCTTAGAGATATGCACGGAAAGGCGAATGTGTTGAAGCTATCTTAGCATAGCAGACACAGTACACTCCCTTGGAAGTGTTATTTATGGGATTTTTGTTAGCTAGTCTATGGTGTACTCACTCGACATGTATCACGATCTCCCTGAAGACTTCCAGCACAGAGATAGCTCTCATTAAACTTGATGACCGTCCGCTTGAAGGCTTCTTGACACGTATCTAACGCTTGAATGGGCAGTGTTACTTCCTGCAGGATCGAACTTGCCGGACCAGCTATAAGTAATCCAATCATAAGAAATTGAAGTGTTTCCCTTTGTGTTAAAATATTTACCTCTGTGATAAAAAAAAATACAAGAATTTTACTTGATTTTCTACTTCTTCCTATTTCATCAATAACTTCTTGAGCATCATTGCCGCTTCAATTTTTATGTACAGAAGCCTTTTTACTGACCACGCCAGTGTGCTAAGGAGTGTCGCCAATAAACCAAAACTTCTTTCTCCAAACGTGCATATGTTATTGTATATATATATATATATATATATTATACAAAAAAACACTATAACCACGACCCTGTCTTGGAGAAAGGTGCAAAATTAGAATCCAACAGAATTTCATAAAACTGTCCAGAGTGCAAGTTATATTTTAACAGGTAGCAAAAGTAGTTGGTGATACTGTCTTAGATTGAGGAATTTCCCGCATGGAGTAATGACTAAATATGTTCATATAAATAGGGCGATGGGTTAAAACTAGGTGAATGTAAGCAAAACTGCCTATTAGAGTGTAATTGAAGGTGATACGCTTTTCGTTTTAGCCTATAAGTAAATGCAAATCTTTATACATGTGAACGACACATGCAGTTTTTAACGCGATGGCGTTTTTCACAACTTTTTCTTTTTCATGAAAATAATAAAATGAAGATATCGTTTACTCCTTACGTATGTATGCGAAATGCAAATTTTGCAAAATCAAACCATGGGTTTATTGAAGTGATCATATGAGACTTTAAACAATAAATTATTGTAAACAAATGTGTAAAATAAATAAGTTCAACAAGTTATTGTCACACTCTTTTCGTACAAAAAATCAAATTGTTCTGCCTATAAAATTGCTGATTGACTTTACCTCTACTAAAAATACAGAAACAAAAACTACTATAGATTTGTATGCAACTGAACGGCCAATACAGGTTGCATTTTTTCGACAATAAAGCAGCATAAAGAAGGTCAGTCAGCACACTCGTTTCCGCTATTTTCAAATTTGACCTGCCAAAAATAATTTTACCGGACACAGCAAATATAAATAACAAGCTTGGGTAGCACTTTCTCCATGTTTGGCTTTGTCAGGGCCCTGTAACCAGTCTAAGGACTCATGGAATAGCATAAGAACGCCCTTAATACAGTATTTCATCGGGCAAAATTGTCTGTTTAGAATGTCCACAAGGATTACATACACAAGGATTCTATAGACTTAAGCTCATTCACATCGGGTATAGGAATGAACTACTTAGTAAAACAATCCTGGATGTTGGCTTCGAAGATATGTCGTCAGATATAGCAAGAAACTACATCGAATCGGTGCATGCTCTAACCGTCCTCGCTGTATCGCGTTAACCCATTTCTTGTTTCGATACCGTTCACGACCTCTCTTGGATAGGACCGACGCCTTAGTCAGTATTTGGTAGCACGTAGACTCAAGAATTTGACATTCAGGACTTCGCATATTCAATGGAAGGACGATGACCGAGACAACTAAAGGTCGTTTTAGTAGATACTAAAGATGCCATTCTCGATACGCTTATTCCGGCTCATTTAGAGAATTCTGTCGGAATGACTAAAAAGGAGATTCACGATGGAATGAAAACGATTGTATTCGTGGGACCGATACCACTTGTCCTACGTTACTCGCTGCTCATCGTAAGCTCAATGCTCATAGAAGACAGTGTATCTAATGAACTGAAATGCGTGATAACGGAATTTGCGCGTCTAAGTGAAGAATGCTATCTTATACTGAAACACACCGAGGCCGTAGTCAAAAAATCGCTTTAAATCTACCCGCCAGTACCGGTGGCTACACGTATCCCACGCAAATTAATTGATGTTGGGCGCAAAATTGTTTCTCCGGACACCGTAAGCATATTTTTTCCCTCAAGATTAGGACGATTTTTCACACACTTATAAATTTCTGCCCTAGAGTTTTTTTGGCTCAACTTGATAGCCTGCTTTTTCACAATTTTTAGCAGGATTTCGTATCTATATAGGCCCACAACTCACACTACAAAAATTAATGCTCACGTCAGCGACTGTTGTTTGGATCTATGAAATGGACGATATCGTGAGAATAGTTTTATTCTTTGAAGTTGTGTTTCTCTGGGTTTGACCTCTTGAAGTCACACAATGAGTTCGAATTCTGCAGTTCCTCAAGCTAGAGAGAATTAGAACCATGCCACCAAACGTCGCGAAGGAATAATGAGGGAAAGACAGGTCACGGAGAACCTTTGTGGACGGGTCTTAACTACAATATTGGCGCAGAGTTGAGTGGCGGGCCAAAGGCCGGAAAAAGATGAGGCAGAGCCTGTAGGCGATTCGGCCTCATTACTCTCGACGCCCTCACTAGGCGACTAGGTGGCACTCGCATAAACTCTACATGGAAATTCGAAGTAACGCTATAAGTTCTCCGAGCCGTCTGGAAGGGAAGAACACTGTTTTAGTGACTCGTATGTCCCATACTAACGCTGATATGACCGCATTAATGTGCATGTACATCAGGCAGACCAAAACCCTCAAAAAGTAAAAAAGTCCTCTAAGCTTACGTTTACCTTTATAGGTACTATTGTGTGCTTTAAATAAAAATATATTTCTGGGCCGTTCAATAAACGGTTCGAAGAGCGTGTTATTCAATCATATATAGGTGATGGAATTAGCTACATTAAAAAATTTCAGAAAAATTAGGAACAGATTTCATCGCATGTTATACGTATCTTGAAGACATAACTTATAAATTTGAAGCGAGGAACTGGACAAAAGATTTTAATGTACTGTTTTCCTTTTGAGATCGATACAATACGTAATGATAAATTGCACATAGGTTTGCAACGAAATTTCATTTCCACGTTTCCGTCAGGTGAGCTCCATGTCTGCCCACTAATCAATAGCTGCCTTAGACCCACTGGTCTCTGAACACAACTTAAAAAATGTTATAGAAAACGTTCGTTCTTTTCACATTGTTCAGATAGAAAAAGCAGAGTACAAAGTGAAGTAGATATAACATGCTGGCACTCTACGGAGTGCCAGCGGATCTGCGTGAGTCTATTTGGCTCATTTAGTAAACCAGAAAAGTTCCCATCATTCGATGAAAGATGACCGGGTCAAAAACAACTCTATTGTATCTCAGACGAGTATTTCTATAGCTTGTGAATTTGCTATTTAGTCATGAACCACATTTGTATTATTCTTACATCGGCAAGTAGATATGGAGATAATAACTAAGGTGAAGATTTGATTTTTCTTGCCAATAATGGCTTTCCGTAGACAAACATTCAGCTGGTACAACATCTTTTTAAAACGACAGTATTGAGATGGAACAAAATTAAGAACCGTGAGATGTAAAGCTTGCATCCTATTGTAGCTAATAACATTTTCGAATTACATCAGTATTATACCTAGCAATTGAAAACTAACTGAAGACAATTTGGTAATTTTTTGTTTTTTAGTTTGAGCTAGTGTATTTATCCATCAGAACGTTATTTATTTAGTTTTGACTATTAGCTTTGTGGCCATGTGTGTTCATTCTTATAATTTTATTTTACATTTTGTCTAGTGTTATGATTGAATATTCCTGTACAGTGTGAGATGTCAAATGCATACGCATACACCAATATCCATGCTAATGCAATACAAGATAACCTTAATCAAGTGCATATGCTCTCGTGCATCTACACATTCTTCTCTATTATCCCAGATAAAAGAATATTCAATGATGCTGATTGTTTAAAATAAGACAACAAAACGAACTTTATTAAAATTGCCTCTGATTAGACCAAAAAAGTGATAGTTTATGGCGGCAAGCAAAAGGTTTGAGGGCCGCAGTCCGTTATACACAAATACACTGTACACGTCGAGCTTATGGGTACCTTAGTGTATTGGCGAGTTTGTAGTATTATTGTGACAGCAGGTTTAGGAATGAAATAAACAATTATTTATAACGCTCGTCATTGTCTATAACCCGAAACGGGGTAATGCATATAATGCAGTAAAACCACGCAGACTAATGAAAAACACTCCACTGATAAAAAGAACAACGGACTAGTTCACGAAGGATCATCCAAAATGATTCGCCTGTCAAAAAAACAGTATTCACCATAGAGAAAGATCATTTCTTGAAGCAAACCATAAGCCACCTTTGCAAACTCACACGCTGACATCGGGTACGATATCTGTCGCGTCTACCTCACTACTACTACGTAGAATCAATTCTCTTAATTTTCCGTCAATATAGAGTTTGGAAGTTAGTTAAATCATACCTCAAACCAATGGCTTCCCCGTTTCGTTGCAATGAGAATGATTTGCCGTGTGACTAATTACTCAACTCATTTTATACCCTGTAAAAGTCGAGTATTATTGAGAGGTCTGAACATTTTATCAACACAATAACAGCGCCACTGCAGTGAAACACCTTTGAACAACAGCTCTACGCAGGCTTTCAATAGTATTGTACTATTTATTATCGTACCAACGATAACATTGTATTACATTGTTATATGACTATAATGGAATTACGAGCGTAACAGTGACGAAGTTAGCGCAAACAATAATATTACAATTGTGAAATACCATTCCAAAGTACGTGGTTAATTTTTGTCATTTTTGGATGATTGTAGTCTGGGTTATGGTAATTTAAATAGTAAATTCACTGCTGGATGGTTTGTGCGGCACTGGCGATTCCACACGGTTTTGTCAAAACTACCTTTGGACTCCAATTTGAATTTTTAAATTCATTTAATTGACCCACATTTAGTACGTACAGGTAAATGTCTCTGTATCTCTCTGTCATATTGAAATTTTATCCAAGGTCGACGACGTCGTCATTATGGGCTTACACATAAATAACTGCAAATTTGCGTTTAGCAATAATCGACAAATAAAGGGCAAGTGGAGTAGAATCTATTTTTTGTGCTGGATAGGTTCGCAGACAACATGTCGACGAAAGTATTATAGTCTTTCTGCGCGTACACAGATATGTAAATTATAGCCTCAACTCCTATTAAAACTATGTTGTTTTTACCAAGATGTTCATCAAAGCTAAATTTCAGAGCAATCCACTGGCGCGAAGCTATAATTTCCATATATCCTCTCATGTCAATTAAATAAAGAGTAGATTACAAGTTTGTTAGGGCCTGAGCTCCTGTAGCAAAAGGGATATAAAGTTTGTTCTAAATTTGATACGAAGGTACACAACAACATGGGCTTTACATCAAAATATCACATACCGTTCGGACCGTTTTCTCTTCAGTTGCTCGTCATTTACTGACGCTTTATTTCAAATACTTCACTATTTAATTCACTAGTTAGTTCATTGGATGATAAATTCACAAACAATCACCTTGACTGTAGATATCCTTAGTCTTCCTACAGATGTGTATGCATACCTCAGAGCACATATTGCTTAAACGGAACAAATCATACAAAAATGTAATAACCATTTTATATTTCCATATGCACGAACCTTTCTTTTCACTCGTAATATACAATATGTCTGAGATTAGCTCACCGTAGTAAAGTTCGCCCCACCCAGCGACACTAGCGCTTCGTCCTTCATACTCAGTGTCATTTCCGGTGGAGATGGGTATACATATCGGGGCAATTCCTTGCCCGTATGGCACCGACCGCCTCATTCTAAAACGCAAAAATGACGAAAATATCGTAGGGGATTTAACGAAGCCATATGTGGTAGAAGAATGTCTCTAAATAATATCTATATAGCTAAACTAAACTTCTCCGCTTGGTTATATCAACAGTTATACATGTTGTGCTAAATAATTGCTGTTGTTTTGTGGCTATATATTGTGTTATTAAAAATATGAATATATCGTTTCATAATTGTATACTTACTTATGCAAACGTAATCATATTTCGTATTATCATCTATTAAACAAAGCTATTGTGCAGCTTTATGCAATTTGTACAATTCCTCTCATTAGGGAAAATAGTATTTGTGGTTAAGTACTCTAACCTTCAGAATAATAATGTAAATAAAGGCAAATTTTATTTTGTACAAATAATTTAGATATATGCACCTCATGATGGCGATATCGTTCAAATATGTGCGATTATTAAACCGTGGATGGCTGAAAACACGGCTAATATCGATGTCTACTGGATTTGCTCCGTCATGGGTGGCCAAGTAGTCGTGTTCGCCGAGTCGAACAGTGAAGCGATTCGCCGGAAGGCTGTTCAACAATGACACACAAGTACAGAACAAAATTGACTTTTAAAAAACAGAGTATCAGCATAACCAAGCTAATGTAAGCCTTTTGTCGAACGAAACAAAAACATATTTTTATAGAATGATTCGTATGAATGTGTCCAAAGCCGTCCAGCCACTTGTTGAATATAAATCTCAGCCACCTAATTCAGCGAAATATCTACATTTAAATGAGTGCCTTTATCAATTGGAGTGCCAGAAGATTTTGCAGCGCGTGAAGCATGGTTTCTTTTGGTAGGAATCGCAGCTAAATTCTTTTTACTTCTTTTCTAGATGTCCTACCAAATATTCAGTTCCACCTTTGTCAACTTATAATATTTTGCTTCCCTCAAGTATTTAGGTCTTAATAAATACCAGCCTCTAAGTAATGTTTTCCGTTAATCTTTCTGACTCTTTTTATTTAACAGCAACGTGTAACCCTCGCTCCACTTGTAACTCTTATTAACTAGTCCCAAGTAGTACCGACGCAAGGTTGGGTTCATCTAATAAATAAAGTCACTTTCTGCGCGGCTACGCAAATGTATGATGCAAACACCTACCTTCACACATAGTGCGTGCGCCGTCATTTTCGTCTGTAAAGGTAAACTGCATAGATCTCGGCACATGTGTTAGTACGCTACAACAAGTACAATAGTGTTTATCTTCCTTCTATCTCTATTATTCAGAATTGCTGTGACCATCACCTTTCTTCTTCACTCTTTCTTTCTTCACTCTTTCACTCTTTCACTCTTTCATTGATCATAGCTATCTCAATACTGTCAATGCTACTACTTTAATCGTCACAGTGGAAAAACGACATTTCTTGAAAGCATGCGTTTACTGCCAACGCCGTTTATAAATGCAACGTAATTAACTTAAAGCTCTCTAACCTAAAGAGAATACATGCGTTGGGCGCAAAAAGTTCGGGTTTGCGCATTACTAATGGTCGTGCGTAAGGGCATTGACTGGGCGTAAGGCGTGTTGTAGGCTTGATGCTGACACTTGTTCATGGGTAAACGGTATCGCCTTCTCAGTACTGCCTGGTCTTATTTCCGTTACGGGTCAGTAGAAAACAACTAGTATATATCCTCCTCTATTCTTGTATAATCCCACACCTTTCCTTTTTGAAAAGATCGACCGGCTACGATATTTTCTGCTATCTTTTCTGTTATTCTTGGTATTTTATTGACAATTTTTCCATAAATGTGTTTACACATTGAAAATTTTTGTGCATACATATTAGGAGTAGGAACTTGTGTTTAAATTTTTAGTTACAGTAACTAAAAAGCAAATTTCTGTGCGAAGACAATGCTTATGCCGTGTTGTTACTCTACTAAAACTTGCAATGAATAATATACCACAATGAATTTGTTGTGACGTTAACTTCTCGTAGAAAATTATATCGTATGTAAATACCTAACGCATTAACTCTGTAATTAAATGTTTCATTTTAAACTTAACTTTCTCTAATCGAGACGTTTGTTGACCTTCAAGATCTTAACGTTTCAAAATAGGCAATTTTTAAAAAAATGAATGTAAGCGAAGAAAATCCAGCGACCATGAACAAACCAGAGAACAACTTTATGGCGTGCATTCATAATACCAGGTTTGGTTTATCTTTAAGTCTGATCTAAAATTGAATGTAAGCTGGCAGCATTGCTTGTAGTTACGCAATAAGCAGTTGCTAGTTTACACCAACAAAAGTCCTAAAATAGTTTAATTTCCAAGTGCCGACAGTTTAGTGAGCTCAGTAATATAATGTCATCCTTATTTGCCTAACGGTAGCACTGAAATAAGGAATGCAGCATAGGACATTTGGAATAACTTAGAGTAGGCTTAATATGAAGTAGATAAGCTACAAGTCTATACGATTGCGGCAATGATCCGTTAGGAATCCCCTAATTGAGAGTACATTGCAGAACTTCTCGATGACACCGTGGCAATTATTGAGGAAATACTTAATGGCTTGAATATGAAAAAAGTATCGTTATAAGAAAAAACAGATCCTAATAAGAGTTGCTCCGCGACATACAGACCGATCACACTATATATTGCGGTACAAAATTGTTCTGTAAGATTAATAACCTCGACGTACAACAAGAATAATATTCATCGAGAAAGGTGGAATTGACTGAAGGACTACAAGGTGGACACTCCGTTTCGTCATTGCTAAATGTAATGTACAGAATAGAGCGTTGAACTACGAGAATTCCAAAAACCTAGAATTACTATTCTTGGTGATCTGGTAGCAGTGGGACATAGCAACTAGAACATCAGTTACTTTTAAACGCCTAACGATGAATCAAATCTAAAATTCGGCTAAAAATAAAGTGCCATAAGTATTTTTTTGAAACCTTTACGTGTACGTACACACAATCACAGAAAAACATTAGGAGTTGAAGTAAATAAAAATTGAGATCTCTGAAATAATTCCTGTCAGGAGTGCCACCGAGTTCGTGCCTTAGCCTTTGTTTTGTACATTTATTTAACAAAGTAAACCCTAAGTGATTGGCTTCATTAGATTAGTTCTAATGAGCTATGATGCCTCCATACCAAATCCGCGAATTCTTCACGATTCGGGCGTTACTACGGTCCCATTGAAAATTATGTTAGAGATATGGTTTGAGCGACTAATGCCATTTCTAATACCACCTTTTTGTTACTTTGTTTTCTCTGTTATTATTATCTTCCACGTTACTTTATGCAAGGGCGTAATGATGCCAGAATACTTAATCATGCAAATATTGCACATATATAAGAAAGCACTAGGATGCTCCAAATAAAATTCAGAATACATTTGTAAGGTCAAAGTGAGGTGTAGAGCTCCCAAAGGGTTCACTTCGTCGGAGACTGTAAGTGAACTTTACGAAGCTGCATATACCAGAGTCTCTCGAATGACTTCTAAAAATGCAACACAGTCAGCGTTATTGGAATAATTTGCACAGAACGTATAAGAAATATATTTGCCTAGAGACTGGAACGTAATCTATGGTAAAATTGTTGATAATACAAACAATAGTGGTAAAATTATTACTAAAAATTACGCATAAATTGTGTTCACCGGTTTGTCCTTATCATAAGTAAGATAGTACTTGTGCTAAAAAAAATCCGGTACCTATGTAAGCAGTATGGAAGATTTTCGTTATTAACTGAACAGTACCAAAAAAACAAGATTCAATTTTTAATATTCGTGTTGAGGTGTTACGTCTGAGGGAAGTTTTATTCAAGTACCATTCAAAAATTTAGTTTTTACCGTACAATCTGGTAATATCTCCCTCTTTTATATCCCTTTAATAATTTAGCAATATTTTTTTGTACTAAAAGTAGATGAATAGGTATTACAACTTACACGCTTCCCATAAGGTTAACGCAGTGCGCCGCGGTAAGAATGTGCGTTGGGTTAATGAGAGCCCCGCCACATAATGGCGCTTTATAGCCATTTCCCGAAACATCGACAAATAAAATAGCCTGAAAATTTTTGAATCAAAGAGCCAAACACAAAACTTCACTTTAAAAGTTATTGTCCTAAAGATTCGTTTTATTAATAACAATGGAGGATGTAACAAGCATTAGGTGTTCAACGAGATAAAAAATTTTGAAAATACTTTAAATGATTTCCTGGTTTGAATTCCGTTACCTGGACCTTAAATCAAAGCAGAACGAGAACAACAAAAATCTTTCTACCTATTCTCCACTGTCAAAGGTTGCTATGAAAAAGCCGCAAATAGGCAGCTTCGAGTTCGAAAAATACATTGGTATTTGATGGAAAAAATTAATGTAAACACACACACACACATATATATACATATATATATATATATATATATATATATTGTTTTAAGGTCTATCTTGTAGACTCTTCCCGTACTTCTCAAATATGTAGAACTTAAATTTAAAGCATTAGTTAGAGAATTTACTTAGTTTTTAGGCTTAAATAACTTAGTACAAAATAATGTAAGGCAATTAAAACGACTTACTAGCCATGGCCAGGCGCCGACGGCCGCCTCTCGACCCCCAACGATTCGTTTTGTAGTCGTATTAGTTAGGCCACAATCTACAATATAATAAAAGCACAACATAGATGCTATCAGAAGGGTGTACTTTAGAACTCTAAAATCTTTTATATAAATGCTAGGCTATCACTTTTTAGGTCGGCGAACGTTTAATTACAACTAAAGGATTAACCCTATCAATCATGCATGGTGTTTGAATAAACATGCTGATTTCGCTTTTGAGCGAAATTCGGGTGCGTTTGACTTAGCTTGAAATGAAAGTATAAATTGTTGGCATCTTTTGCAATGAAAGGGGTGTTTTTGAGTTGGAAATTAATTCGTATCAAACAGGTCGAAGCGAGACGCTCGAATCATTATAAGAGGACGTGTTTTGAGAATCGCAAGAAGATTCTCAAACAAACGGCTCCTTGATAAATTTCATTACAAAATTTCGAGATAAGTCCTTGAACTGGAGTAAAGTTAAGACAATTAAATTGCTCTACGTGTAAAAATTGCAGCGTATTAATATATTTCCTGTTTTTTTACCAAATTCTAAAACTAACAATACATGAACATTTTCGTCTTGTATAAGATTGTAACTAAATTAGAACGCTCATCTTCTAGAAAATATAGATGAATTCCATACACTGCTAGTGACACGGCTATTTTAATAAACCAAAAACTCCAACACTTAGTGTTAGTTTGATGAGCAAAGCAAGAACATACGTAAGTATCTAAATGTCTTGTTTAGAACGATATCGACTTCACTATATTTGGCGATTAGGCCAAAGGCACAAAACGTAGCACACAAATGACGCGTAATAACAAATACAGCAAAATATATTATAAGCATATTCCGCCACATTCACTTAAAACCTATAAAGTCCATACAATGAGGCTTGAATGCCTAAAATGCTCGTTTTAGATGCTGATTATCTTCGTCCTATCGATATAGAAACGAAATATTTCGGTCAAAAAACAAACTATACAAACTTTAGTAAACGAACGGAGTAAATCGATACAAAATTGTTGTAATTATTTTTTACACATTGATGATTCCTGCATACATCTGCGTAGCAATATGGTCTATTTTTAAAATATAAATATACTGCTAAAATACACATTGTTGTTGTTTCTAATATATAGCAGTGAATTTACAGTAATCGCTATCATTTTTAGGTGATATCTGTAGCAATTAGCAGCGATAGTATTGTACTCCGTCAAAGACGGCAAGATGAAGGAAAAACATGAAAAAATTAGGCGCCTTACAGGTAAGCCAAAGTTTAACGTAATATACGTGTTTCAGTCTTTCAATTTTTCAGTTAAAACGCTGAAGTTTTGGCACTGTAAACAGCTTCATCTCATTAATCGCAGATGCTCATTTACATCGTATGCTTTCGCCTTTACACACTGCAGATTAACAGTGAAATAACAATTTAACGTCTAATAAGTCAAACAAGAATAAGAAGCGCTCTTGTGGAGTTGATTCCAACTTATGTGAAACAGGTATTAATTATTTGCTGCACCATATCCGTATCGTATTGCGATCACTTATTTGAAAACCAATTTTAATTGACTTTTTTCCAGGCAATTTTATTGACGATTTTCAATGGCTAATTGCATACATAAGAATATTTGAATATGGGCCGTATCGTTTACAAAGAAAATATGAGAAACGTATTCATAGCCGTAGCAGAAAATCGACTTGCACGAATCAGTCAAAAAAGACGATAGATTTTAAGCGCATCACATGATCCGACACAGAAAATTCTTGTCCTCAATAGACGAACTCATATTACAAACTTACAATAACGATTTAGCATGCGCTCCTTTTAATTTGACTGTCTCTACCAAGCATAAGGGGTTCTTTAAAAACTCCGCTTTATACAAAACCAAAACTGAGTCTGGGAGAGCTTCGCGGTCAAAAAAGACCTGGCGGCGCGGTCTTCGCAAACTAGTGTCGAGAAGTCCAAAATTTGTGCAATAACAAAGCGGAACAATAAAACAGCACTAAATTAAGCAATCTGAAGTCAGTTTAGGAATATCCGTGAAAAACTAACTTACATGATAGCGAGGCGATGTATTCTTCTCTTTTTTCTCTCTGTGTTTCCCAGTGTGTGTTTTTATTCTGCGTGCCGGTTTTGAAATATCAACAAGTTATCAGTTGTCCTAATGATTGTTTTGACTTATAGTTGCGTGCAAAGGATAGTGTGACAAATTACATAGCGATATGCAAGTATATATATATATATATATATATATATAATATGATGATTCAAAATTCACTAGATATTTAAAGAATTGACCAAGCCAACTATAGTTAAAATTTTACGGTCTTCTTTTTGTTGTAAAGCTGACGTTCTAACAGTTTGGGTAACCTTTAATTAGCGACGATCATAATCACTTTTCATTTCTATATGTTCAAGTCAATTTTTAAATTGACTATAACATTGAAACAGATATGTACGAGACACCTTATTCTAAGTGATTTTAAGATAATATAGACCCGGTTAGGAATCTGTGTAGGAAACTTTTGACACACATTCCAGCACATTGAATGGGATTTTAGAACCAGCCTGACTCGAATGTCGCATACACACTTGTTTGGCTACTGCACACTTGTTTACTGAACACTATCATTCTAGAAATTGAGTTACAACATTCATAGACTTACGACATCCGTCGGTAAAGCACTAAAATGGCATTTGCATTGTGCACTGACTTCCTCAATCTCTTTTATGGAATAAATTTTGAATTTTTTTTTCATGTGTAGGTAAACTATGTCGGCCTAGCTAAAATGTTGAAGTTGGTATCACTCGTGGGCACTTCGGTAATAGTCAAGTGTAGAGAGCTAAAGCCTAGTTGAACAGGAATTGCGGGCGTCGATAGAAACTTTTTCGAAAATGCGATCCAACAAGTTCTGGCGGAGGCCGCAGTTATCGCCCGTCATAAAGGAATCTATTAAAAGGCGTGTAGGTCATAAGTTCCGTACTTTCTCAGCGATAGAATTCCGCCTGCGAAGGTGTTGTTTATGTGCAAAGTGCAGAAAGTGATGGTGTGCACGAGCTTTCCTGTTTTATGTTATATATGTCAAAAACTGGGACACATTGTGGCCCCGTGCCGTGAGATGTCTTTGAAAATGCGTAAAACAGAGTATCTCATGAAAAAATTCAAAAACAATGTCAAATGAGTAAACTGGAATAGACTGCATGCCTTTATTTCAATGAGCTGCTCACTCCGCACGTGTAAATTTAAGAAACGCAAAGGCCTGTAGAATGATGCTTCAACTTAAATTAAGGTAGTACAAACGCTCTGTGCTTACATCGAAACCATCGTACACTGCACTGATGCGATCGGTCATCACGGGCTCGAAGGCTGGATCTAAAGTTACCGAAGAGAAAGGCCGGACCCCACGACGTCTATGGGACGATTTACGCTCGGTACAAAGGGTCTCTAAGCTTCAATAAAACCAGCTGTACATCTTATCATTGCAATGATTTTTCGAATAGCAAAATATTTAATGGGTCTTCTGCCTATGCTACAGCCACTATTATTATCAATTTTTTTCTATGAATGGGGTCGTATTCAATACCTTACTGTATACCTTCTGAATGGTTTTAGTTCGTTTACAGCATACAAATAATGTGCGAAAGTGTCAAAGATAGCAAAGAGGACCTGAGCTAAGGGTTACTGGATCTATATAAGGAAAAACTTTATGTTTTTCTTAATTTTCCAAAAGCTGCATCTACACGCTGAAGTAGGAGGTTTCAAAAAAGCGAGTGAACGCTTACAGAATTTCTGGACGGCGTGAGACTGCACGTGGTGCTAGTGGGGGAGGATTGGTTAAAAACGTTTCATTACAGTGACTTGGATATTTCGGGCTAAACTTCATTGTCTTAAATAAGGAAACTGTCGAGCAGAGTGGCGATGTCATCGAGTACATCCGCTCCATCGAGTGTACTGCCATCAAATCAGCTAGGGAAACTAATGAAGATGGCAAAATGGTGCGTGTTGTCCTTAAGAAACCGAGTTTGGAGGGCTAAATTATCAGTTTACATTCCTGGCACTTCTTTTGTAGAAATACGTCGCTTGATGTACTTGAAATCAGCCTATCTCAAACTCGTACATTCCGTTGCACTGTGACCGAATATTCGAACATCAATCTGCTGGAAAGATCATTCTACGAGAGCTATTTTTCTTCTCCAAGAGAAGCTATCGTCACACCATGGGCAATTCAGCCAGGGAACTTTCGTTAGCCGTCTGGTGCACTCTCGCTTGTATTCTGATCATTATCTGGTTGTTATTACTGTTGCGGGAGTCCACTCCATTAGTCATAGGAGCAAGCAGCTGGGTTTGCCTTCGTTGGTTAAGCGGCACGACAATTATGGCAACTCCTCGCGTCGTGTACAGTAACGACATGAAACAAGGAAAGTTAATAGTGTACTCGGGGCTTTTCGTGAGAGTCTAATTCGAAAATATGAAGTTTGATTCAAAGTGGAAGCCTTTTTTCATGGGGAAAATTTAGCCTACTTTGCAGTTTGGTGACCAAGACTCTGTATCAGCCTGCTGTACTAAACCCCAAAGGTATCATCACTAAGAAATATTTTTAAGGCTGACCATCAGCCAACATTCAACGCTCATGGTAGTGCTTTTTTGCATCACTTCGTAAGAAGGATCTCATAGATGTAGTTGTGCAACGGAGAGGATAGAACCTGTGCACCTGCGTGTCTTCTTCGGTCGCAAGGAGCACACGAAAGCACCAAGCCACCGAGCTCGACAAAGGCATATCTATTTAAAGGCTGCTAAAGGGGCTTTCTATCAAAATCAGTTTAAAACGTTTAAGGTATCGTGCTAGACAGGTATGGGATTTTCTGAATGTATCTTATGGAGCGACCAGAAATTTCTGAGGTTTCTCTTGAGTTAGAGGGTTGAAGGCATCGTTAGAACGCTCGAAAAAACCTGTAATCACTCCCGGTAAAACGAGTTTCTCTCTTTTACGTCTACTTAGAAGTGTTGAGGTTGCTCCCGTACGCCTTTGTGACATATCTAGGCCGTGGGTCAAGCCTGTAAAACTTTGCGACTTTACGCTGCAAAAAAATAACACGGCCATCTGGAAAATGTTTTACCTAAATGCTAAGGGGTAGTTGCCATGGTACGTCTGCTCAGAGACGGTGAAGTTAATGTGGACGACTTAATATTCGTCTATCATTGCGGCTACCGGCCCCATTCTATAGTATAGTTGCTGGGGGAGGGGGTGGCTACAAGATGATTCACCAAAAAGAGAAGATTACCCTGAAATACGCCATTTTTTACGTCGAACCTACGTCGAGCCTACGTCAAATATCATAATGGTACACAAGTCACCCATTTTGTCTGTACTGTTTCACCTCGTGTTACGCTTCTTGCTGTTAAAATGTCCAAAGAAGTTATTCACTTATTAGTGGAAATGATATTGCCTTCTCAATCGCTTCGGCGTCGAGAAGAACAGCCCATAGGCCGACTGAGTTTCTGATGCCTATTTTATGCGGTCTGGGGCCTTCTTCCTCGCAACCACCGTTCACTTTCCTTGGCTAATAATTATATTGTATATTTGGTGTATGACTATTTGCGGTGTATTTTTTTGTTTCTTTTTTAGTGTGCATTTTTTTAATATGTTATCTGGTTACTACACAACCTGCAATTTGCCTATTATATGAATAGAACTACGGAAGCTTGGACGTATGTGAACTGCTGCTCCGTGAAGGAAATCACATTTAAATGAATTTAAATTCAATTGTAGCAGAATGTAAACATTGTGAATATTCGTGTGCAGTATTGTGTATAATTAAACGTAAATAATTATGAAGCTATATGTTTCCGGCAAGGGAGCTACCTTTCATCATCACTTTTACGAAGATACAAGGTATGTAATGCTTGCAGTTCTGTCAATAAACATAGTATATTGTAAATATAAACATTGAGAATAATTTTTAGCGACGTCAAGTGCGTGCCAAATATTGCTTGCAATATTAGCAATGGATGCAGTAAAAACAACATATAGGTATGGCCATATAAATTTCGATGGTGGCCCTCTAAGCATTCCTGATAAACATGAAACTATACCCGTGCATAACCACATATGGCCATTATTCTACGCAAAGCTTATAGCTCGAGATCAATAAAAGCGTTTCTAAATTAACACACACAAAAAATAGGATCGTTTTCCGGTCATATAAATCCCTCTACTCCTTGAGCAGCCAAAACGAAATAGAAAAATACGTTTTTTTCATAACTCCTTTTTCTCGTACCACGTAAGAACGTGCTATTGGACACATGTTTGTCAAGCGCTGGACGCTGTGTCTACCTCCAGGTTAGTCAGAGAGCATTAAATATTCTAGTGTTAGCCATGTTATTTGCGTGATCTGTACGCTACTCACATGGTGAGTTGACTTGTAAGGCGTACTCTAAGATTGGTCTCTCACTTCCTGTCGGGGAGTTGTACGGCGGTTTTAGCGATGGCAAACCAAATTGATTCGGTAGTGGCCGCGATTGGCTTACAGGTGGAAGTTGGCCAACGTCGGTCGGCCGGTGGTGGCTTGGTTGTTGTGGGCGAACAAACTGCGACGGCTGGTAACCTGCGTAACCAGCGTAGAATGAGGATGGGTTCTGGTTATTGACGTGCCGTGTACTTCCGTAATCATTCGGAGAACTTGTTCCGCCAGCACCAACAGATACGCCACTACCCTCGCCCGCGTACTGTGGATTCTGGCTTTGGTAGTAGTAGAACTGCTTTTTTTGGTCGTTGTTCGAATTATGGTAATAATGATGGTTTGGACGTTGTGGATAATTGTGGTAGAAATGTGGTTGTTGGGTTGAGGGTCGCCCCGAGGGCTGTCGATAAGTGCCGGGTCTGAATGAGAAATCATTACCATACGGTGGGTTCGTGTAGAAGTCGCCTTGCTGCAAGCCGCGGCTGAAACTGGGATTGAAGCTACGGTATGATGTTTGCCAGTATCTAAACGACGGTTGTTGCTGATAAAAATTCTGAGCGGGAGTGTAGAAGAAGGAGCTGGCAAAGGGATTCTGCTGAAAAAAATTCTGCTGGAAGCCTGGGAAGACGGGTATCTGGAAACTAGCTGGCCCGTATGCGAATTTGTCGTGAGGGCAACAAAGTAGTGGTCGCCTGTTCGAAAACCCGCAGAGACTACTGCGTGCAGCAAACTCGTTTTCGAACGATACTGCACAATCGGCGTAGGGAACACAGCGGCCGATACCGCCCAGGTATGAGCGGCAACCCTGTGAGTGGCCAGTGCCGACGGATACCAGCACGCGACCCTCAATCTCCTCTAAGGGTTCAGCTGTTGTTGAGCTGCCGTTGGCTTCGCTGGATGATATTGTTTCGGCGCTTAGTAGAACGGACCGCATTTCGGATGCTAACGCGAGCGAAGATTGGTTAGTCACTGTAGTTATTGCAACCTCTGGAAAATATGAACATGAAAACAATATATATATATACCTGGAAATGTTCAAATTAATTTGTCTTCTGTGCAATGTTTCGAAATTACGGTTTATGATCTTCTCACTATGCCTTTACAAGTATCTATGATACGTTTGCTGTGTTCATCATTCCGCCCAAGCATAGCGATGTTAAATTTATGTCGCAGGTGAATTCATCATTGCGGATATTTGATAATGCCTTCTGACGGGTTTACTAGTAACAGGATTTGAAGACTGTAGAAATAACACGCATTTGACAGTAGAGTTGAGCTATCTGATGCCTTCATTCGGTTGAGAATTCCGGTTAACAAGAAAAAGACTAAGACATGTACTGATGTCTGTGTGTTTGGTCAAACCCACGAATACTGATTATTCTTGCACCTGTTTAGCGGCTTTTTCATCATTGAGTCGTGTAGAGCGGATCATAGAAGCAGGCCTTACAACATATATACACTAGGAATTTATTAAAATTTTGTATCGCGAAAATATCGTTTGAAGACAGTGTGTTTGACATTTGGAATTTTTGTTACCAGTACTATGTGCGTTGCTAAACGTTGCGCAATTTTTGTTGTTTTGACGAGAAAGAGAGTCAAAGGTAGAAAAAACGTTAAACGTTATTTTAAAAATGGTGCCTGATTGTTCTGTCCTGCTTTCCGTTTGTAATTTGATGATAAAGGTTTCTAATTTTGGTAACCTACAACTTTTCGGAAAATAGGAGGTGTACGATGTGCCTAGCACATACCGTAGAAATAGCTTGAATTAAGCATTAGGTTGGTGGGTAACAGTCGGTCAGTTTCTATATATTCCATTTCGTTAATCAATTACGAAATAAATAGACTGAAAGCGACTACCATTTTCATGACCATTTCAATACAAGATATTATCCATTAAAAAAATGGCTGTGCCAAACTCATTCATCAGACAAGATCAGAGTCATAGATGAATATATAGGGCCACTTTGCTCCTTATGGGTCATCCTGTAGGATAGCCATTTTCTAAATGAGTTAACCTAGATTGCACACCACCCATAGCGAATAGCGAAATCCTAAGGCTGTGCTGCTTAAACAAGCAGTTAAAGTGTAAATGAAATCGCATTTCTTTCGCGGTAGAGTCGAACGTACAGTGGCATCATAGTCTGTCTGTTTTACCTGTACCATATAAATATATATATATATATATATATAAATTACACACAGGAGGGACGGATGAATAGGGGTTTTAGACGTGAAGAATGTTAATAGATACGGTAGTATCATGATTTGGATGAGTCCAAAGACAAACAGGTCACAGAGGTCATTTTAAAAATAAATTCTCTCAAGTGTTTGTGTGCAGTTTGCCTTTCTGATTAGGTCTACACCGATCCGTATATCTCAAATAAGTCAATTTTATTGTCCTTAAACTTCTTTCATAAATACGTGTGTAAACTTACATGGTTACAAAAAAGCAAAGATTGAACAAAAAACACTGCAAGAAGTGTTTTAGGTCGTGTTTAACTACCAGCCCACGAAAATTGAGCTTACCTTTGCAAGCAAATTTGCTATGCTATTATTCCTTTATGCAATAGGTTCAAGTGGTATAGCAACTTTCCAGACACTAGACAGCAATGAAGCGGTCAACCTCTACTTTGCTTATTAGGTATTGTAATGTGGTTTACACTGGCGTCTAGCTTTAAGGTGCATAGACGTCACCCGATATTCTTTGTGTAGGCTGGTGTGTATCAAGGCCAATCCACAGAAATAGGTGCACAAGATACCTTTGGGAGAATCCTCTCTAATGTACATAATTAGGTGGTTTAGCTGCAATGTTTTGCTTATGTTTAAACCATTGAGGCTAATAGCTCAACGTTTCTAGGTGCTATGTAAAATTTTCTATACAAATTCGTTGCAAAAGCTTATGCTGTTAGAAATAACACCTTGATCTGCACGAGAGCACCGAAATGCGACAAGATGATCCAAAAACCTAGTTGAGTCATGAAAATGAATCTAAGTCAACACGAGAAGCATAATGGCCAAGCTATTTAAGTTTAGAATCATAAGAATCGTTGGATCGAAGTCTGGTTAATGCAGTCAATACGTAAAATTTATTTAGAATAGAAAGGCTTTTAACAGAGTGAGGGTTATAATGTTGGTTTAAGTGCGTACTGGCTTGCACAAGTTCTATTTCCGATAGTACAAAGTGCTACAGCGGTTAGAACATCACAACGCAAATCGCGGTTTTTTTACGTACAAATTTGTTCAAAAAGTAAATGTATTCTTTCAGATCGTTGTTTATAGCAAACGCTCAGTTATTATTTTATTATTGACAGTGAGTGTCTATTAATCAGTAATCTTCTGTAAGACCGGTCGGTTCATCAAACGGTCACACGTGCTATCAATATTTTTGATAAATGCATGAATAAGAATTTTTCAAAAGTAAATGGTTAAATATATTCAATAGTATGTTGAAGACACAAAACGAAAAAAATTGCAATGTTTCAGTTGCTGTCTGTTGTTAATTCGCAGAAGTGGCGTTGTATGTCCACTCCATCACGGATTAAAGCAACTATTCCAGACAGCTCGAAGGTTCAGTGGCCATCGGTAAACCTTTGACCAAGCCGGCTGTCATTCCACCGGTGATCATATTTGACGTTTAAATTAAAAATGAAGCCCGAGTGTACATATGTATCAGCTCGATAAATCATTAAATAACATTTTTTCTTTGAGACTGCATCTTCTGTGAACAGTTATATATACATATATATATATATATATATATATATATATATATATGCTAGAGCAT
>MNPL01009031.1:1059-13312 GCA_002081605.1 Tropilaelaps mercedesae | reverse complement strand
TATATATATATATATATAGGTTGCTCTGGTTGATTTACCAGAAACCTGGGTATTAGCTTTATATCAATAATTCTTGTTATCACTTTGTGTTCGATGAAGTTCGTCGTTTATATTTTTGTACGTCCGGCTGGTTGCTTTCTGTAGATCCATTGGATATTGGAAGTAAAGAAACGACATATTTTGCGCGCGCTCGATGTTGAGCCTCATGCAAACTTCACCGATGTCAGTGTTGGCAAAAAAGTCAACAGCGTTCATAGTGGTTCCGTTGGCTATCTATTTATTTTGATGGTGCCTGAGAAACAGAGAGATTACTTTTAGCGGCACCTTTAAATGGTTCAAACGCTGCTTTTGAAATCAAAAGACGGAAAGTTAGGTACTCTTTAGTAGTGCCAGCATATCAATATTGTCGCCCAATAATTGTCTCACACGCTATGAGACATTTGATCAAATTCTTAATCCGATTATTGTTATGGTGGCATGTAGGAATCCCATAGTTTTGCACTGACATGACACTGATATGATCACGCAGTTGCTATAGATAGAGATAACAAAAAACAGTTGATCAACAAAGTCGTCTGTTTACTTTCTTTGGACCGTTAGATTTCTAAATTTTATCGACATGTCTAGTTTTCGTTTGTCCCTGACTTGTTTAACCACAATTCCTGAGCTACAAGAATCTAGATGCGGGCCTTTAGATTTCGTATTTTATGTACTTTCCTATTTCGTATTTGAACAATAAAAAAATCGGAGGTGGCATCTGCTTTCCGCTCATCTTATTTTTAAAAAGTTTTTATGGTTCGAGAAGCGCGCTTGTATCCATTTTCAAGTCTAGAAAGCGTTCCTCTGATAGAGTACAGGGACAGGCTGCTGAGGCTGTGTGCAATGCGACACATTGTTACTTTTCCTATACTGTTTACCGACAGTTAGCTAGTCGGATTAAGGATTATTGTGTTCTTGTTAAATTTACGAAAGATTGTTGGTGTCTGTCTGGTCAATGGAATCGAAATCCAAATGAATTCTAGTATATTACCAAAGCTTATCTGACGCGGTAGCGTTCCACTTTGTCTTTGACGTTTTTTCAGATAATAAAAATTCCAGCCTCAGATCTTGGAGCCAACCATCATATGTCAAAAGGGGCTTCACACGTATTTTCACATCTAAGAAAAACGTCAAAAACTAAGGGGCATATATTTACAAACGAAAAGATACCGCCATGATGGACAAACTTCGGTAATGTAATGGAATTTACTTGAAATTCTATTCTATCTAAATTCTATCTAAATGGACCTATTACATTTATAATGACCACTGCCTTTAGAATGTGTTTTTTATTTTTTACTTATTGTAAATTGAAAACACTATATTTGTATTTGAAAATAAATATAAAATCCGCCTTTAAATTTTGATACTGTGAGCATTCGAAATCGGCTTGACAGGCATTCATTTTATTACCATGTCATCCTCAAGAAATCGATACCTAATTGAAAACTTAGCCGATTTAAATATTTGCACTATCGTTGACAGGGCAATAACTATAAACCTATTTAAAAATAGTTTAAGGTGTGTGTCATTCTGTGCTTGTGTATTTATTAATTATGTTCATCGTTGATAATAATAATATAATAATAATTATAATAATAATAAGGTCAGTTGTAAAATATGTTAATCTTTATGCTTTTAGCTGACGCAATGATTGTTATATTTTTTAAATATAACGTTGATTATTTTATTTAATGGTCGCAATAGAAACGTGGTACAGTTGAGGCACTTTTTTCGTTATTACAAACTCGACTTTCTTTCAGCAAATTACATTTTTTAGCCTTACAAGCAGTCTGCCTCCTGGCGCATTAGTCCATTATTGTATTACCTACCATCGATAGAACGAGCTTCTGAAGACCCGCAAACCCTTATTCAAAATCGTAGTCGATTGCGAAATCGATGAAGACCACCTCGGTTCCGTACAGTTCCAGGAATTGACTGATACCAGCTAGGATGGCATCCAATTTATGGCCAGTAGGCTTTCCATTCTTGTCTATTCAATACTCGTAACAATATCCTGCAACATAAAAAATGTATGATTGGCAAATATGTGTCATTATTTACTGATTTCACGTCCATATTTATACGCACCACCGAAATGATATATCATGAAACAAGTCGATAGCAATACAAGACTCCATGCACGTGCAATTCCGACTAATACATCCATCGCAAAATTTTACCTTTTTTCAATGCAATAGATTGAAGATCTAGTGATCGAACAACGTGCAGAAGCTGTGTTTTCTTCTTGAAAGTAGACAAAGCTCACGTTGGTGTTGACGTCATCACGGCGGTAGCGTTTATACGCCCCTGACTGGTGTGTGCCATGTATGGCGAGATCATATAAGGTCATCCAACCGATAGCTGACAAGTTCTCGCCCATCCAACGAGGCTCAATTGTTAGATTTCCGTGAGCCAAGATAACTTCATTCATTAGGACGAGGCTAGAGAAGTAGTTGTCCACAGGGACTGTTTCTTTTAACCAAAAAGTCTTCGGGGTTGACATACCGAAGAGAATACAGGGGAACAAAAAAAGAAGCTGCCTCTGTTTTGTGTACAGTAACGATGTATATATGTCTAGCAATATACAATCATGGCAAAAAGATATCTTTAACGACGCAATTGTTTTCGAGAAAGTAAGAGCATGATTAAGCAGGGTTAGCAAAAATAATTATATACAATCATTGCGATACAAACAATAACAGATAGCACAGCATTCCTATATATAAAGAAATGAGTTACCTTACTCCAATATTATCTGTACATCACACTAAATAATTATATGTGAATGTATTTTTTCAACTTTGTGGGCCAGCCGTTGAGCTGGTATGAGTTAACGAATTCTCGTGAGAGTGAGCCCTAGATGGCAGGCAACCTGTAAACGCCGTCTCGCAGCTGAATCTGGTAACAATGGATCTTTCAAGGATAACTTCTGGATCCTTTGACGATGCCGTTGATTGGAAGCGCAACATTACCAGAAATTAAGCCGCCCGCTATTTTAAAGGCAAGCAAGTTGACATACACTGTACAAACCTTAGTTAAGGACAATTGGCCGGACTCTTCAAAAATATCGGCAACCGAGTCTCTGAAATCGCTGTGTGAGCACTGTTTTAAATTTAATCAAATTTTCACTCTTCTTTGATCAGAGCAGGCGTCATGTGCACAAATTCTGTCATATCGTAGGTTTAATTTACGTCGATTTGGGTTATTTATTCTTCACAACAGTAAGTAAAGTCGTACACATTAGGCAGTACCGACTTCTTATATTTTCGCTATAATTGAAAAAATGAATATCCCTAACGAAGGCAAATACGTAAAGTTCAACACCCAGAACGGAGTCTCGCCATACTGGCGTAAAAGTATTCTCACAATCTATACAAGCATATGGTGCTACAATTATGCGTCTTCTTTTTGTTCCCTACGCTTGGAGGATGTGTCTATCGAGTATGCAAAGCTATAAGTATGCATTGGTTTCATTATGTCAGCGAAACAACTGAGATATGACGAGGTTGTTTCGTTGACACGGATCAGGTGTTCAATCTGTTCCTTCAAATACAATTTTTACGATTGATAGCAAAAGGTGAATTCATATGTAATAATGTTTTCATAAATATTGTTACAATATTGAGGTTTTCGACAATCAAAGATCTAGAAAAAATATTAGCTAGCAGCATCGCAATCTTAATTATACGCCGGTTCAAATCATAATCGGTAGAAATTTTAACGCTTAAATACCGACTGGGGCTAATAATGTGTTTTCGCGTGGCTCGTTTCCAAAGACTTGACGTGCACCTTAGGATGGAAATGATTATACTATATGATTTAACTTTGAATACCACCTTGATATCTGATAAGTTGAAGACTGAAAGGTGGAGCGGTTTTGTACGTTATCAGCCGGTCCGCAAAATTTTAGGTCACCAATATGTAACTTAACCCTGACTCCTTTTAATATAACATATCTAAGGTTAAGTACGAAAATTAAAAAAAGAGAAGTCCCGAGCACCATCCCTGGGAGATCTAGTTACACTAGTCAGTACTGTAGTAACGAGCAAGGCTTTCCACATTGTACTGCCTTAAAGGGATAGACGATATTAACGGAGGGCTTCCCGAACGAACTCTATTCTTACCCGTTACAGCAGCGGTAATTGGATAGTGGTCAAAAAACAAAGAAATGCGAAAGGAGCCATTTAAATATTAGTCTCGATCACTGACAACAATGTGATCGTTACGGGTATCAGAAGGGCGACGCGTGACTTTGTCCATGACGTGGCAAAGGTTTTGAGGAAAAAAGAAATATATCTTCCGGTGCATCAAACAGCGAGTCCCTATGTAAGAAACGACTCTAACAAAAACCAACGAAAGGGCTTTCCAAACGAGTCCTTGCTATTTTTCACTACTGCATTGATTAAACTGCACTTGGTGCAGGCATAGCTTCCAATACCACCGTCCTGTAAGATCTTATTGAAAGGAAAACGAATCTTAGTCTGATAACTGTGTAATAAGATGACAAATATAAGCTCAGTGAAAAGGATCGTAGAACAGGTTTAGGCGACGCATATTTTGATCTTGTCCTTTGGATATTTTCATTGGGAAATATCGATATCAATTTCGTTTGAAAGCATCGATACGCAGGTTACGAAAATGAGGATATGCGAATAAATCTGTCTTCTTTTCAACTTAACGAGTCGAAAATTAGGCCAGTGGTATCTGAATAGAATCCCCATCTCGTTTATTGATGATCTTTTTGAGAAGGGCACGCATGATCAACAAGCTATAAATAAAGCCGCGCTCATATACTTCCAATGCGCTTTGTTTTATCAGAAAATAAAATTGGAATTCGCTATTTTATTTGCATTACTGTAAACGTAACTATATTATTGTGCGAACTGCTCACGCGAGAAACATTCTGCGCGGTCACTCCAACTCTCAAGAGGCAGAATTCATTGACAATGTTTCGCCATGACTTTCTCTTCTATTTCTGTTCCATTCATTATATTTAGCACGATTACCATATTCTTCGTTTGTGTCATCTGGCCCTTCTGTAGCTTAGACGGAATTTATTTAAGCATAGAGCAAAGTTACATAAGTTACGACTCTAAAGGACACTCTATTGAGCACTTAGAACTAGAAGCTGCGTTTAGGTTTTTGTTGCCCGAAACCGCCCATACGTATCTTATCTTCACCAATTGGAATCGGAGACCAGTTTAGTGCATATTATAGGTTAATGTTTCATCTGTCATATACTACACTGTGGCGCCCTTGCTCGATCTTTGTGTGACTAACGTAGTAGTTACGTTTAACACAATTGAATTCCTTGTACTATTGAACCTGTGAGTCGAGCCAGGATTAGTAGCTACTTTAGTTTCTTTAAACAGCAATGGTAAAACGCATATCTAGTTTCCTAATAAACGCATTTTTCTTATGCTATTTGAAAATGGTATAGAAACTTTAAACCTGTAAAAATAAATGTCTGTTTTATTTTGTTTTTAGAGTTTTTCGACGATTTACTAGATTTTGCACGATTTTATCTCAAACATCGCTCAAGAGTCTGTTATGTAGACGTTTGACATAGACAGGAACTATGCGCGATCTACGTTCGGCAGTTGGAACCCTGTCGAGTAATAGCTTTTATCCTATGACGTTGCACCAGCAAAAATATTTTATGTCGTGTAGTTGGTGGGAGGCTTTTTACGTGGTTATTTCACGGGGCGAGAGATAATTTTGCCTCCTAATATGCAATCCCGAAAAAGAGTTGTCCGATGAGCTGTTGGCCAGCCAGCGACAGGCCCTTCAGTAAAGGTCTCTTCTATTTCAAACCATTTTTGCCTTCCGTAAAGACCGCTTAAGCTTTAGTGTTCTAAGATGAGCAAAAGCTTTTAAATACCGGCGAGTAGAATTCGTAGCATCCTCGGACGGCCTTCGGCAAGATAGCATGGCACGAAACTCATTCAGCTATTTCGGAGACCCAAGACATCCAGCAGATGTTTGTACAGAGAGCATATTGCAAGAAAAGTTGCTCAAGCATTCGTAGTCGCTACGACGATTCGCTGCACGAAGCACTTTCCTATGGAAACATCGGGTAGCAATGCAACTGTTAAGGCTGACCGGGATGAAACCGTGCTTTCTCAATCGCGTTCTCCGAGTGTATAACACAGCGAGAGACAGACCCGTGTACTTTGCCCATTCATCAAAGATATGAGAATAAGAGCCCTTCTGTTAGAGATATCAGCGTAGACTGAATTTCTTGCCGAATACAAAAAGAATATAGCATGTATACAGCCTGAACGACTACCCTTTTGAACTGCAAGACGCAAAGATAAATATGCGAGACAGTTCATCGCGTAGTGGTGTTATTTTATCTTCACGGCTACCACCGTCTCTTCAGCAGGTCACCCGTTTACAGTGAACTAGATAATACCAGGCCGATCTGCAGATGCAAATAAACCTTTGCGTATTGACTTTTTCCCAGGATATCTTCGAGTTGACACAGACCTAATCCTCAGTCACCAAAAGTATGTGAAAAAATAGTGGAAACCATATTACGCTGCTGCATTTATTCGAAGTATCGCTGTTATTATTATTACCAATATTACGTAGTACACTTGTCCCCTTTGGTAGCACACGCCTTGAGCAGCTCACGGTAATGACAAAATTAAATGCACGGTGAGTTTAGTAACGTTAATATTTTTTGTCCGACCAAAAATTCTTTGCTAAGGCTGTGTATGGGTTCTTGAGAAGCGAGGCTGACGCATTCAAAACTTTTGCTACATAAGTATGACAGATTGCTCGCGGAAGCATTGCGCAAATCTGCGATATAGTGAAAAATGGCATTTCGAGAGTCGTTTTTCTTAACTATGAGGGATAATGGTGATATATTGTATTTGAAATGTTTAATTAAGAGGCCAAAAGAACGCCGAGTTATTATTATTGGTATACTAATAGCCGACTGTTAGTATCGATAGTAATAGACACTACAAGACTATTACATTGATGGAACTCTCGTTAATAGCACTCATTTAAATAAAAGGATCATATCGAAAAAATTAACGCTTCATTTTAAGGTGACTACCATCAGTAGCTTTATTTGGAGACTTCGGCGGTCTTCTAAACTTACACAATAGTAAATCTTTAAAAGAATGGTTAATATCTCGACGAAACCACCCTTTCCCTGTTTCGATCTGTAGGCTAATACAGTTTGCAGTGAAAAATCGTTTTTGTATTTCCTCGATTAGCCTAGATGCCTCTTCAAAAACGTAAGGTAGGCGGTAAGACTCACACAACCAATTTTGGACCAGTGCAAAACTGAGGATATACGCTAGAAAAACGTTCTTCATTAATTTGAACTATGCTCAGTCTCTGTGGACCAATGCGTCACACTAATGTCGGTCTCTATCAACTTAATAACAATCACCGTCGCTTTTTGCAGAATAATGTTTCGTTAAAGGTGAATTCATTGTGCAGCCGTGATCCAGCGATTAAATTAAGCGATCGTCATGTTTGCGCGCACTAAAGGTCCACTTCGTCTATCAGATGCTTACTCCATGGAGGTTCCTTCATCTTTGATCGATAGCCAAGATTACTTTCAATTCCTAGTCATCTAAGTAGAAGCCTTGGCTGTAATTTCTACCCTAGACTTTCCAGCAATTACTACCTTCATCGCCTTTCGCTGCAGAGTCTTACAGTACGCTTGTTTTGCAGAAGTTATAAGACTGTGGCCAAGCTCTACCGAAAACAAATGCGCAAAACGCTCGCACGCTGCACACCGATTAGAGGCCATTCACCATGGACACAGCAGCTGGTAAACGTGGGGCGCTCCACCGACGCGCTAGCTGTCGAGATAGGCTCACAACCAATCGGCACAAATTCCTTTCGAGGCACACTGATGAATCGGTTCTCCTTAGAAGTTGATCAAACGGTATCTCTATGGGATCACACAGTCACTGAGTAGTTGTGCACTAACGCAACTTTCGAGTGCTGCCGTGGATAATATCTTTGATCTCGTTTTATGAATAGAATGCAATACTCGAAGTGCATAAGCAACAATAGGAATGATTGGATAGGATGCATAATAGCTTTTTGTATCTATTCGAGCTAAAGAAAAAATATATGAGGTAGTGAAGTATTTCCTTATCGACTTTGCTTTTTGATATTTCTGTACAGTAACTTGTACTCTTCTTCGAAATGCCGTATTACGACTCTGCTGCGCTTTTTCGCCTTCGAAAGACATTCAACTGCGTGGCATTCTGCTTGACTCGGCTCTGAAATTCTGATGGCTTTCAAACGACCGATCTATTTCTAGAAGTACGCTATGTGATAGCACAACTCTAAGTTTACCGAACTTACGCGAAAAATATTATAGCAAAAAACACAATGACATAGGAAATGTACACGAGCTTGTAATTTCATCAACTGCTACCGTGAAAACCAAAAATCGTAGAGAGTGGTATTCTTATTGATATAAGCGTTAAAATCCGATTCTGCCTTGGCAATACGTATCAGTGGTGCAATATTTACTGAGTATACAAGTATGCAAACCCCACGCGTACTGTCTCTATTGTTGTACAAATGGATGGTTCTTAAGGCGTTCATAAACAAGAACATTTTGTGCGGCATTGACTGAAAGTAGCGACATCGAGGTGTTTTTTTTGCGAGGCGGTTTCGCTTTGTCCGCTGTACATGATAACTAGATTACCTGCTCAAGCTGATTTGTTTGCTCTTCTAAATGTTTACCCACCTCCCTTTTCCGCTACAATCTTTGCCCTTGTGCGTCTTACGAAGCAATGCGAAAGCGATGCCATGGAGTGTCGGAGTGGGTGGATGGAGTGGATGTTGAGTATCGACTGATGGTCTGTCTTGAAAACATGTAATATCTGTTGATACTGCTCTCGTTTTTTATCTTGCTGGGATTGTTCGTCTCTTGTCACTTTACCTGGCTTTACACGCTGGCTTACCGTGAATCAGGTTTTTACCGTGAAAGGAAGAAAATTTTTGATGAGCGTACGCGTTATAGTCTCTATATTATAACAACATACTATGTTAAATTGAAGATGTTTTATCACTAATGCAAAACGCAGGAACTGTCGCTTTCCGATTTTCCAGTATGCAAGCCAATGGACTTGAGACCTGCCAAACAATGGAGTTGGCTGCCCTGCGGCGTACACCAAAAGACTAGCAAAAACTAATAACTAACAGTTTATAGATACGTAAGCGGATCATTTGACATTTTTAGGCACAAAGTAAAATAATTAGTAACAATTTTGTTTCCGTTTAATAAAATACATTTCGCCTAACCCGCAACCCTCAGCCCATCGAACGATGGAGCTGGGAGATGGGTGCAAAGTGCCTGTAATAACGTCTGTCAAGGAAATTCTATTTCTAGACAGTCAGGCTTCTACCGGTGCGCCTCAGCTCAAAATAAACGTTGTAGTATGTAGTACTGATGGAGCCCATTGCACGAAGGGCAATAGGAATGAAGTGAGATTCTATCATTTGCCATACTTTGTCATACTACATTAAAGAATGATATGTTCATTCTAGAGTAATAATTAGCGAGAACACAAGTGCAAAAAAGACTAAAACACATTTAATCTACAACGAAAAGTCAAATTGGGCTAAAAATTTATGTTCCGTAAAATGCAAGGCCAAATCTATAGCAGCAATGCTGGAAGACTACGCGTAACCCATTGATGTAATTTGATAAATAGATTCACGTTATTTATCTTTCGCAACGTGTGGTAAATACCTTTACCAAAGGATTATATAAGTTGGAGACACTTGCGACAGTTTGTTTCACACTCTCCTGTTCAGGCTTTGCCTAGTAGATGCTACGGATTTTCTTTGTGGTACTGCTCCAGTACCTACGTTTGACAGTGCACAACGCAGCCAATGTGCGCCAGTACCACTTCGCGTGTCTCAACAGAAAACAAAAAATAACTGCGAAAAAATAACACAATTTTATTTTCACACAGAAACGGTGAATGTTCTCATTGCATTATTTCTCGACCATAATTAGAGTATCTAATTAGATACACGGTATCAATTATTTCATAGGAATGAAACCAGCTCTGCTGTTGAGGTGAAGTCGTGTAGAGTTTCGCGTGTGGTGTTTAGAGTTCGTGTAATCTACCTTCTTCGAATAAGCTGCCTTCAGATTGTCTCTTGATTGGCCGATTCGATGAGTTTATTACAGCTATTTCGCTATTGCTGTGTCACGTCGGGTTTAGCCGCATCTAAAGGATATGTCGATGTCTACTTTCAAACTAAACAGTTATACCATAGTACATCGTTAAAGGTGATACCGATCGTCGTTGAGTCTGATGGACGACTCCAAGCGTCTAACTACTTGCAATAACCACTGCTAGTACGAGGTTGACCGTGTAAAAACAAGGTTGTGATGTACAATGATTTACGCCTCATGCGACTAGTAAAAGGCCCCCAGTGTCGCTCATACAAGGAAGGGCAATTCCTGTCCCATAGAAGTACTTGTCGGAAATATATATATATTGCACTTGATAGTCACTTCTGTAAAATTACAAATGGTTGCAATGGATAGAAGCAAACGGACTATTTACTATAACTTAATTTTCAGTTTACTTTTTTGCTCAATCAACCTCAGCATAATACGATCTACCTTCGTAGGACAAGCAGTGCTACCGTGACGACGATTTTCACTGCTGTGTTACTGGCGCCAACATTTAGGCGATATTTGCTTATCTTTACTCCAAAAAGAACATATACGTAACCATAAGATATTTTGCTTATCTTTATTCCAAAAAGAACACGCATGAAACTAAGACGAGGTGCGTTGCTTTCAGACTGCTTCAACCATTACCCTGGTAAAACCACGATTGCACGCGTGCGATACGCATTTTGCTACAGAGGGTTGAACTAAATAAGCAACATTCAACACGTAAAGCATTCGTTGTAAGGTCCAGAAAAGTACACAAAGCACAACTGAGATACTTGCTTGAGACAACGACTCAGATACTTGAGACCCGTTACACCACGTTGCCTATCGACCCGGGAACAGGCTACGTCCACGTCCGAAGGACTGAGCTATAACACTAGCCAACGTTCTATCGGATATACTGGTCGAAAAGAAACTCGAACCCATCAATGTCCTCAAAAAAATTTGAGTCTACTTTAAGAAAAGGTACCAAATATATGGAAGGTTCAATGGTCGTGACCCCACCAAAATCGAAAATTGTGGCGACCCATCGTGACAAATAGCTGCATATAAAAATTTCTCTAAATACCCTCAAGGGACGTCCTTCCTCGTGCTTCCACCAGTACGGCATCTTGCCCGTTGATGAGCCTGGCAATCTATCAATGTGGCCTGTAGGTTATATTTCCAAGAGATCTACAAGACCCTAAAGCTCGACCCAAAAAAGTTATCTATTTAATCATCGTGAATCGCAAAGACGCTTTCACCTCTAGTATAAAAGCCATCGCGCTGGGCGAGCTTGCATAGCTGGAAATCAGGACCAAGGTGTTAAATATGTTGAAACAAATACCCTCAAAGAATAGAGCCGCTATTGACGATGATGCCGTCGAATGATGCGGACTAGAGAAGAAGAGATCACTTATGCACAGTGCCGTTCTTACGCCTCAACAGCGACTTGCTATCAGAAATAATGCAATTACACCCATGCATTAAAATTTTCTTATACACGGACGACCTCTTAATGTATAGCAAATGTCAGCATCACTTGCAGAGACTGCTTGCCACTTGAAAAACAACGTCGCCAACATCGATATGCAAATTAATTCATCTGAGCCAAAATTCACAAAAAAGCCGCAAGCTTGCCGCCAAAGACTCCTTTTACGATCGAAAACACAGCTTCTTAAGTCCTTCGACTGTTAAATCAGTAAGTCAGATTTGAACGGTGTAAAGTGACGTAGTGGAAACTCGCGTAGCCACTTTCTCCATTTCAAAGATGGATAAGGATTTACGAGCGCCTCGTCGTACATAATTTGATTGGAAAGATGACCGAGTATATCCATGCAGGGTATATATACATATATGTATATATGTACGTAATTGTAAAATTAATACAATTTATTAGGGACAAAAATCCTTATTTACGCACTCGCCATCTAAAAAGAATTATCAGTCAAGGGGGGTTTAATAATAGAGCGTACAGAATACTAAACGCGCGCATTTTTCACAAGGTCGAAACCAGATTATCATAACCTACCATGACACGAAACTCGT
>MNPL01009027.1:922-13307 GCA_002081605.1 Tropilaelaps mercedesae | reverse complement strand
TATATATATATATATATATATATATATATATATATTTGGTGCTATCTTTTACTAATTCTTGAATGCTTGTGAAAAAAAGTAATGCAATATACTATTAGGTCTATAGCCACCTTGAGCAAAGGTTGTTCCGATCCTGCTTACTGGATATCAGTTATTTTACCATCTTTGCAAAATAGCTGATACTACATCTACCCTCATTGCTTCTAGTCAATTCGGAATATGACTCTTAAATAGACTTAAACAAATGACGTCTAACAAAGCCTTCTTGAGCTTGCTTGGTCCACAGATCCCTACGAAGGAACGAGGTTGTTTAATATTTAAAGCGTGATATTTATGACGAATCATATGTAGTATGCCGTTATTTTGCTTGAAGGACTTCCCTCCAATCAAAAAATGTATGGGGAAAACGATAAACGGTTATTCACCAATTGGCTCTGCAGCAGCTGAGGTTCGAAGATTCAACATCAACCCTGCCTGTATTGTAGTAAGTATAGTTTGACCAACTATTGGCTCTTTTCCGTCACCAATATAATCATGACCGCATACATCTGCGATACGAATATCATTGAATGCCTCGTAATACCTAGGAGAATTTTAGTAAAAAAACGATCAATAACTGTTAATTCGTAATCGGATGCTTTCGGTGGCATCTTTGCCCTTTGGTACCGGTTAAGACTGCCTGATCAGGATAGCAAGAATATATGTAAATATCGTGATCGGATACCATGGTACATTAACAAGCTTCACAGTTTGCCTGTATGGTGGAGTGTTCGTGCTATCAATTCTATTCCGTACAATGCACACCGTTAACATGTGAAAGTGTATTTTAAATGCACTGAGAACAAAAACATCAGAATAATCGAAGAGAATAATTTTGTTGGTGTCATATGAGATCAGTACTAAATTAAGCGATTTAGGTCATTTAATGAGACGCGCTTTCTATTTAATCCTTTGCATTAGGTCACTTTTGTTTTCCATTAGCATGTGCTTTTCCTCTCTGCAAGTAGAACATGTGTGAAAAACCCTTGAAAAAATTTATAAAGAGAAACGGCAAGCTTCCTACCGGGGTGAGGTAAATATAAATTAAGTCCTATTCTTATTTCCTTACCATCTCACAGGACACGAATGATCATTATAATCTATACACCTATTGCTCATCCGGATTTACAAGGGTAGTGAACGAGATCAGTAGCGGCCGCGTGCCGTCACCTGAGATAATGGTGGACAAGTTTGAGCATTCGGAAAATGCGGAGCCCGATTACATTTTTGAGAAGTTCCTGATTTTTTGACTGAGCAAGCTGGATTACATCATCAGAACTGCAATATCGAAATAAATATAGTGGTTGTTGTATTTGATAAACTTCATTACCCGTGATTTTCCAAAGCATGCAGAAGGAGACAGACACATTGACTCACTTTGCTTTTTGAAGCGTTTATATTTATTACTTGCAGTAACCTACTTTAAACGTATATTTCAGAGATCCAATATGCGTAGACAGGTGTCGGGCAAGCCAATCGGCACGTTCACCCTAAAGGCGCATTCTAAGTGAAGGCGTTTCTAGGAAACGTGAATAATATGCGATCTCTGAAATTAAGAATTCTCTAGCTCAATTCTACGGAAGTCAATATCATTTAGTACAATTATGTTAAATGTTTGATGCAGCATATGAGCATACGTGACCATTTTTAATTTTTCAGAACCTAGCCAGTAGGAATAAAAATGCTAGGTCATTTTGAAAAAACTCAATTGTCTTGTTAATTTGAACAATCATGCAAAGTACGACACGTTTGCACCTATTTAAATAGCTCTTTTATTTTAGCAGGTAAACAGAATCCAATAGGCTCTAGCAGTAATTGCACGTGAGTATCCCATCAGTAACATTGACTGTTACACTTCCGGTTAACCATATGATAATACCCGTTTTCGATTACTCATCATCTCTTAACACATATCGCAAATCACAGCATCCTTTGTTCATATCTAGCGCTTGGTTGTTTTGGCTTTGATTTTTCAGAATGTTTTGTGAACTTAGTTTAGAAACTTAGTTAGAAAGTTACACATTAACTTTTGTGTGTGTAACTTTTTCCTCGACAAAACCTCCAAAAGTTCTTATTGTTATAATTTCCGACAGTCACCGTCTTTCTGAAACAGCCGAGCGTACGTGCAATTTGGACAAGTTACGGTGATTTCTGCTACTTAGAAATGAGGGCCTGTGAGTACAGGGTGCAGAACGTCTTCTTCAGTAAAATTTTAAGACTAGACAGAGCTTTGAGAGAGAGGGGCTTCAGACTGAAGCCCTATTGTGCTGAGATGATATAGAACAATGTATTCAATAATTCATCATGCCGTCCAGAGTTTCAATACTTACGAAATGTTGGCGGCCATTTGGAATTAGACGTACACTACTTCTTTCGAGCTACGAGAGATTGTTGTGTAGCCTGATTTATCTTTATTTACCCCACAAAATTTTTAGAACTGACCATCAGCCAAGATTCAACAACCACGGTACCGCTTTTGTATAGTGCAAATCATTTTTTTTGAAACAGTGATTAAAAGTATAAAACAACACGTGTTTGACTTCAAATTTAGAGAACGGCAGAACCGAACAGCCAATACGTCTATCAAGTGGCCAGTTTAATACTGATTGAAAAGTAACTGATGGTTTACCTCGTATTCACCTTTATCGAAGATTCTTCAAAATAGCATTTGAAAAAAGACTGTTGAGTTATATTTTTCTAATGAACAAGTCAAATAGAGATCTTGCAGTTTATATACTTGACGTTTTGTCTGTTCACACTCAATGTATCTAAATGATTTCCTCTAAGTAGATGATCTATTCAATTGATCATCTGTTTACGTCACTTACGTTACTTACACTTACGTATATACCTGTAGCTGTAGTGGGCAGTTAATGTTAATTCAAGATATTACATATCGTTGCGCACTGCCGTTATCTAAACAAATGAAACATTTCACTCGAGATTGCTGGCCCTAAAGTGCAACTTTAGCTCCATCGTTTTGCTACTTAACTATAGCACCAATGACATTAGTATATCGTCATAATATCGTCATTTGTCTTCTCACAAACGGTAGTGTAACAGCGACTTGGTCCTAGCACAGATTAAGTCAAACACACGGTTTGCGGTTGATCACTTCGTCGACTGATGAGTGCCCATTTCATAACATCACTAGCACGTGTTCAGGTGAAGAAAACAAGGAAGTACATTAACCAGGCCATGTGCTAGTGTGATGGGAATTGGAAAAAAACGGGCATTGAATTTGTCCTTTGTGTAAAGGCCGTATACACAGGAGACTTAATGTAAACTCACCCAACTTGTCACCTGAAACGATCAGCTTCTCACATACAGTCTAGCTACACAGTTCATATAGATTTCGCGTAAATGCAGTTATCGATTGCATAGTTTTGAGAGTAACTGAGAGTGCATTTAATACATAGAGAAAACGGTACCTGAATTTAATAATGAGAAGTCATCCAAAAATGCCGCCTCATAATAAGTTGACACCTGTTTAAACCTATCATTGAACTATGGAACACTACATTGCATAGATGTAAAAACTACTCTGGGATGTTCTAGGATTTAAATTATATTTAATTCTCCGACATCGGCTTGTCGTATAATGAACATCCAGAAATTCTCCAACACAGTTTGTATAACCAGCTATTTATATAACGTTACGGTGTAATAAACAGTGAGATCCCTTAAAAGCGTGTGGGAAATTTAAGTGCATTGGAGTGATGACTCAGCAGACTGGAAAGCATGTGCTGTTACAATCGAATTGCCAAAGCTAACGCGACTGTCGTTAAGCTTATTCTTGGCGTTGAAACGGGCCTTCCCGAGTTTTCTTCCAATGCGAGTCGCTTTATACTGCCCATTTTACATATGAGGCTTCGCAAAGGATTTTCTTTCTCCGTATGTCCCAGTGCTATTACTGTTAACCGACTGCTTTAGTTCACGGGAACGACGGCAAAGCAGGTAGCTAGGTGCTGCTTATAGTTGCTAGTACGTGCCAAAACATATTGCGGCAGTCTTTTCGAGCACAGGTTCGCAGGTTTTGACAGCTGTGATCTTGTGCCTACTGCTCATATTATCACTTGGTGGGTGCTTATGAATTAGTGTATCCAAACAATTGCTGAGATCCTTTCGTGGGAAGACGCGTTCTGGAACATTTCTGATTCAAACAAACCATCCGAAAGACAGATAAAATGCTTTCGAGAGAGAAACAGCCACAAATGTAAATAAATACAAAATTAAACGCAATGACGTGGTTCTCATATGTATATCTATATAATACAATTCAAACAAAACTGAGGAACAGAGCACAGTTCCTCATCTATGACAACATCACTAGCACGTGTTCAGGTGAAGAAAACAAGGAAGTACATTAGCCAGGCCATGTGCTAGTGTGATGAGAATTGGAAAAAAACGGGCATTGAATTTGTCCTTTGTGTAAAGGCCTTCGTATACACAGGAGACTTAATGTAAACTCACCCAACTTGTCACCTGAAACGATCAGCTTCTCACATACAGTCTAGCTACACAGTCCATATAGGTTTCGCGTAAATTCAGTTATCGATTGCATAGTTTTGACAGTAACTGAGAGTGCATTTAATACATAGAGAAAACACAAAATACCTGAATCTAATAATGAGAAGTCATCCAAAAATGCCGCCTCATAATAAGTTGACACCTGTTGTCCTATCATTGAACTATGGAACACTACATTGCATAAATGTAAAAAACTACTCTGGGATGTCCTAGGATTTAAATTATATTTAATATTAAATTATATCAATACATCGGCTTGTCGTATAATAAACACTCAGAAGTTCTCCGAATACAGTGTGTATAACCAGCTATTTATATAACGTTACGGTGTAATAAACAGTGACATCGCTTTAAAGCGTGTGGGAAATTTAAGTACATTGGAGTGATGACTCAGCAAACTGGAAAGAATATGCTGTTACAATCGAATTGCCAAGACTAACGCGACTGTCGTTAAGCTTATTCTTGGCCTTGAAACGGGCCTTCCCGAGTTTTCTTCCAATGCGAATCGCTTTGTACTGGTTATCTTCCTATCCTCACCTATACGCCTAAACTCGAAATTGTGCGGGAGGATGTGGCTTTGAGTACAAACAGGTAAAATTTGTTTAAGAAATATAGCTGGCTTTATTGGGTTTGATTTAGCTAAATTGTGTTAAGCTCAATTGTAAAATCACTCAATAATAAACTGTTCTTCTCGAAATGTAATGATTTTAAGAACTAGGAATTGGAAGGCTAAACAATTTTTTTTTACACCTTTCTCCATAATTATTATGGATCAGTGAAGTAAATTCTTAAATAAACCCTGCATTTAGGAAACTCGGCTCAAAGATCTTTCCGTAGTATTCTATTGCTTTATTATATTGTTTGTTTTCTTCTCTTGTTTCTTCTTTGATAGTTTAATTTTCGACCTCCAAATGGAAGCGTACATACTGGAACTCTCACTTGGACTATGATAAATATTCTGATTGACCCATATTTTTGTTTCCATTTGTTGTTTTACAGATGTAATATCACCCTTTGTGCGGTCTTTCTACTTGGCTTAATCAGCATGCTGCCCTGGAATTGCTTTATCACTACTAATGACGTGAGTACTGGACGATGTTAGAAAAGCGCAGGGTGAAGCGGGAGCATAATATACAGCACAAAATCATCTTTGCCATTACTCTTGGTATTCCCATTACCCGATTTTAATATTCTCATTATGTTTCCACTAAATATTTTCGAATTCAGTTCGTGTATTATGCGGATAATTATTGTATGTATAATGTCTACAGAGAGGTAACTTTACATCTTTCGGTTCCCCTTAGAATCAAATTCGAATATGATTTGTAAAAACAGATTAGCTCTATGAAACCTAAAAGGGAATACGAACACTTTTATATGCATCAATATCAAATTCGGAAGACTTTATCACAAAAACTTCTAAAAACGAAATGAAGGAGGCAGAGCCTACTTATCTGATTCATGCGTGGCTCGAACCAAAGATCCAAGTGGGTTACATTGGATTATCGGTGCGAGCATACAATTCTATACTTCTGTATAGAGGTCACTATGTAATTTGCCGCGCATCAACTCGATACTGCGTTAACCCCCCTTGACGCTAACGACCAATCTGTACGCCCCTCAAGTGAAATTATTTACCAATCTGTACCAAACGGCATAATCCGTTCATTGCGATGAAGATCCTGATCTAAACCATTCAAACAATTCCTTAATTCTAAGTAAAATTAAGATATTATCACACATAATACCAATAATGAATGAGTTTGAAAGTTACTTAGATGTTCACTTAAATGAAATGTCAAAAGTGGGCACCAACATCGAGACCAGCCGAACACGTACAAATATATCCAACTACTTTTCAGGTACGTACCTAGAAACAGGCAAATAAATGAATCAAAGCTACTGATATAAACAGTAATAAATCTATGATTCAAATACTTATTCAACGATATCGCGTTTCACCATGTAATACACAGTACTGGATATACAAGTTCAGGGATCTGACCAACTCCACAAGGAATGAAGCAATTTCAGGCTTAACACAGAGGCTGAACCGTAATCAACAATTCTTCATCTCTTACCTCTCCATTATCTGTAATGGAATATATCTCGTAGTTATTTTCGTGAACACCTTTGTACGGCGAGTCGTCAGCAGCGAAAGTCGGTAAGTATAACCGAAAAAAGGTTGGTTAGAAGCCTTTTCTTGGTGTTGCGTGTATATCGAAAACGGCAAACGGTAAACCTGTTGTACATATGCTCGAGGAAACTAACGGATAATAGAATTTAGTACAAATGTTCATTTTCGTTCCGTAGTCTGTTGATACAGCCACGCATTTACTGAATCTTAATCATGTGTGGCAAGCAGATAAACTTTGTGCAAATTTCAATGCTCGAGCCCTCTGATTATCGTGTAATTTTACTGGTGTTCCTGTTCAATTTGAGCTGTGAATGAACTGGTCTTTGCACGTTTGTTCGTTTACTACATTCTGGCGGAATGCCTAAAATCACCTGTGAGAATTCGTGCTCCGTTAGTGCCAATAATAAACAAGAAAGATCCATTACAGATAAACAAGACAACCACGTATGACTCAATTGAAGTTTTAAAATGTGTAGGCAGGCGCTTTATTCGAATAGGACTACAGGCCGCCTAAATTTTTGTCTAAAGGGTGCCACAACATTCCCCGAAATATGGTCATGCACTTTTGACGCGAGAAGCTTTGAAGAAAATTCCCTATACAGCAAGCGAACAACCTCACAATTGTCTCTATGTCTGTAGACTGAAGTCTGGGTGCAGATAAATTCAAATAGGTACCTCTGGAAGCCAGTACAGGCTTTATTTTGTGCCCCACAAGGCCAGAAGTGTGTTTCTCTCTTGCGCGCATGGCTATACTTACGAAGCCATCGAAATTGGGCTGTCTAGATTTTTATTCCACCCTCTCATAGGTTTGTATCAAGTGTGCATTTAAAGCGAATAAATCGAATACGCGGTACTCTAGTTGCGATTCAAAAAAGCTGCGGTAGTAGAGCGCAGGAATTCCAAACGCTGATGCGAAAAGCAGCGGCCGTATGTGGGGTATCATCGCAGTATGGCCTCTTGTTAATTTTTTATGGCTCCCTTTTTGTACTTTCAGGGTAACATGGTCACTTATTTTAACAATCGTCTGTATGATGCTTATTACGATTTTCGTTAAAATCAATACGGATGGCTGTAAGTAGTCCACACAACTTCACAATATTGCCTTTAATGCATCCTATCGTGTTAAATTTGCATTATAAGCGATTGAGTATTTTCAGAACAAAGGATAAACTTACATCAGTACTTGAATGCTGACGCTAATTAAGGAAAAGTATATATATACATATATTCGGAAAAGCTGACAATCCGTTTCAACAACGTATTAATTATATGAAAACTGTATAAAGGTCAGCACAAGAGATCCACAAGTGGTAAAGTAACGAAAAATGTGTCACTATAATGGTTTGGAAACAGCTTCCCTGGGAGTGGGCGAATACAAACATCTTAATAAGATTTATTTTTATGTCAATATAACTACGCAGTGAGTGGAATTTGTCACTATTAATGCAATCAATCAATGTGTTTACATTTCAGGACAGAATGGCTTCATGGTTTGGACGCTTACTTTGGCTGGAAGCACAAGCTGTAAGATTACTGTCACTATTAGGCTGATGTTGAAATAATACTGAGAATAAACCTTATGAAAATCATCCTTTCTACCAAAACGCAGTAAGATATTGTTTCTCAGGTGACATGCCTTAGATTGATGCGAAAGAGAAATTAAATTTCAGCATATAAACGATTCAGCTTTCATCTGGCACTTAGAACTGTTTACATTGATGAAAACAATTTAGAGTAACACTATCCAGTAAAGAGAGACCAATTCACTGCTTAAGCTATTGCTCATGTTATAAAAGCAATTATAACACATAAAAAAGCGACGAAGTACTCAAAATATAAAGGCTATTACTGCTAGTCTAACATAACCTATTATTTTTATTATTAAGCAGAGCTTCTAGTATTAACTCTGATAATGCATCAGTTTTATTCATCAGTCCCGAATATTTTTTGTTGATGATGATCTTCGTAGTTGCCGTCGCAACGCTGACGGGCAGCGCCACTGGTCTATGTGGGTTTCTACCAGCTGCGATGATGGCAACCATTTCCATAGGCCAGAGTGTGGGAGGTATCATATGCGCTCTTGCAGTAGTTATTTGTCTTCGTCTTGGGCTAGAAGCTCAAGAAACGGCACTGATATACTTTTTGCTCAGCCTTGTCGTTCTCCTCATCACATTCGTAAATTGGAAGGCCATGGAGTACAGTGTAAGTTGGTGTGCTGTTCAGCCGGTACTTATCTAGGCCGGTAAGGCTCCTAGCTACCACGCAGCGCATTCTTAATAAGCTCCACTTAATAAGCTGACAAGCTTGATACAAACAAATTAACATAAGAAATCGATTATGACTTCAAAAATAATTAGTTTGCGCTTCCTTAACACAGAAAAATGAAAATTCTTCTTCAGAATTTCGGTATACACTTATAATGCTTTGTTTTAATAACAACAATAATAAATATCAATTGTCTCCAGAATTACTACCAGTATTACAGAAGTGTCACAGAGGATCCAATGGAAATTCTCTCTACGTCTCAACCAATTGTTAAGCCTACACACTTCTACTTGTCAATACTGAAAAAAGTAAGCCCCCTTGTCACATTTTTTATTTTAAATGCTCTATATCCAGTTTGGGATCTCAAGTTTACAAATATGTGTACCCAATAACGGCATCTGCATGCCAGTTTTCCCACTTCCACTTTATCGGACTGCTAAGGTTATAAAGTACGAAACCATAAATAAATAAATACAACATCCATACACTATAGCTTATTTAAACCATAGTGAGACTTTTCTGCAAATTATTATTTAATGATTTTCAGAATATAGGTTATGCATTTCTTGCGGACAATATTTTCAGGGATGGCAGTTTCACACGTCTTCTTTTGTGGTGACGTCAGTTTCGATGGCACTCTTTCCGAGCATTTCATATCAGGCGGTTTCGACGCAGGCTGATAATGGATCAGTACTATCTGGTACGTTTGACACACCTTAACAATAGAGCTCAAGTGCTCTTATTAGAGCACTTGTATTTCCATGTTTTTCGACCTAGAATCCTGAACGGAGTCAGGTCCTTCTGCGACTTTGCGTTATTCGAACAGCCCTGGTTCCACTACTTATGTTGTGCAACATTTCACCCCACAACTGTGGTAGCCTACCAGTCATCTTCTATAGTGATACTGTCTTCATCCGTGTGATGGCCATATCCGGAGTCTCCAACGGCTATCTTCTAAATGTTTCTGTCGTCAACGCACCAAAGTAGGTTAGACGTACATGAATACAAAAACCTTAGTACAACGAAAAACTCGGTAGTTTCTGTAGGCTATCATACTATTCGGTGAAGTCTTTTGACATATACGCTGTGGCGATTACACATAATAAAACGATGGTGAAAGTAAGTAACAAACTGATATAAAAAATATGAATGAATGCCACATTCTACGTGTATAAATTATAAGCAACGTTATTTGAACCATTAGGACCACGTCGCCCGAGAACCAGGAACTGGCCGGCGGTCTGGCAGCTTGCTCTATGGCACTTGGAGCTACATATGGCTCGGCCATTTCATATTTCCTGATGATACTCTTAGAAACTGATCCAAGTACATACTCACAAAGGTCATGAGGCGGTATCATTCAAAATGTTGTTGAAACAACAGAAGTATATCGGTAAAGGCCCAAAGTTTTTACCGCAGAACGCACGTCTACATGATACAGATTATTATCGTATTACTTGTTTACCGTATGCAACATAAGATGCAAGAATCCACCGTACACGCTTAGAGATAAATATATACTTACTCTGTTGCACATGTAGAGTAAATCCCGTACTGTTTAAAGGAATAAGATCAAACCTGTATCGAACTCTAGGCCGCTAGTACAACTCACATGTACAGAGAAAATGGGTACTTCCAACATGCAAAAGGACAAAGTTTTCAGGAGAGCGGTTGTGTGCCCTTTCTTTTTTATGTCCTGTCAGATAAAGCAAACAACACTTGGCTAGATGTGTTGTATGGGTTAACTGTTTTGTAGTAGCTGATAAATTTTTCCTCAAGATTTTGTTCATGTTATTATTCATAAGGTACGTTAGTTATACAAATCGGAGATCTACTCTAGAGTGAGGGCTCTTTTCCTCGGTGGAAAAATAACCAGTGTTTATCAGTGTTTATCAGTGTCTAATAACCTGAGCGGATTTTAGTGACGTGTCGCGCAACTTTAGCCTATGTTTCTTTTAATAAGAAAGACGAGCAGTTGCGGTACGAGGCGTAACTCACTAGCGTATGTTGAATAAAATTAAATGATCTTCGTTGTTTATCTAAGGTTTTCTCACTACATATGAATAGACTCGTCTTTTTTTAATACTCCCGTACCACTATCCATAAAACTCACACTTAGAAGGAGCATCCAACTAATGAGTAAAACTGAGGCGTAACTTGTGCGCGATTGTTCGAAAAGCCTAATTCATTCGTTGCCATTGAATATGGATATGAGAATTCTTATTAAGTACACACCGTAACTGCGCCTAATAGAATACGGAAAATGGAATAGTCAAATATTTCCTCAACAGTTACACTTGAATGGGGTTGTATTTGTACAAAGTTAGCCATTATGTAGATAAAATTCCTTTTCATCCTTTTTTCATTTGAAAAGATAACTACTGTAAAAAACTGTGAAAAAAAAAACTACTGTAATGGTTTTTCTGAAAAGCCGGCATTGATATGTAACCGTTTGGAAAGACCAGCGTCAAGGAACATTTAGTCCGTAACTATTTAAGCTTTGGGCAAAATTGGGCAGTGATTTTTTGAACGTATAAGGCTAAATTACAGTATTGTAGAAGTGAAGTTGTTCGTCTTGTTATCGCTCAAGCATCTTAATAATCTCCTTATTAATCATCTTTGCTGAATGATAGTCTTTGCGATAGTTCTTATTTGCACGAGCGTGGTGAAATTTCTGGTGATTGGCCTCAACTAATTTACTTATGGAGAGACAATTTTTGAGACAACGGGAATCCAACTTACAATGAGCCTCGATAATAGTAAGGCATTCATTGATGTAATTAGTGGGCAGATCCAGCGAATTGTTCAAAAACGATTATAGATATTGAAAAAATTGACATTTAAAAGACATCTTATGGTCCTTTGATCTATCTGGAACTCTTTCAATGCTGTCTGGTGGTTTGCTTTTTAATCACAGACAATAATCGAAGCAAACAGTTCGTATCACTACGATTCTACATTCACGGTACACATTCTTGTGTTGTGCTAAATACGTACAAAATATTAAAAGTAACTTCATTTGATTTTAAATTTAAATTCTTATTAATATGGAATATCAAGTGGAGATTCAACAAACTAAGGGAGTATATGAATCCGCGTAGGACAATATGAAAAGGATAAATCATGATAAAATGACTACGAAACGATGGTCCTGATTTATTCCAAGCCATTTCACTTTATGCGATGTCAATGGTATGCCCTTACGGTTCAGCTCCATCCTATCCTACATAACCATTGTAATTTTCATAATATCTGCGACTATTCCCGCTATAGTAATCACCTTATCCGCCTTGACCATTTCTCTTGTGGCCGAAGAGGATTGATTCAAAGAGCATCCTTCCGAGTACCAGGGCTACGATCACAAAGACCGCGCTTTTTTGGGAAAAATATAACTGTACAAAACGAAAATATCTG
>MNPL01009026.1:21611-37942 GCA_002081605.1 Tropilaelaps mercedesae | reverse complement strand
ATATATATATATATATATATACATATATATATATATATATATATATTTACCTAAATGTGTGTGTCACTTGCGTGAAGGGCATGTTTTCATGAATCTTCTTGTTGTGAGGCTGGCGTATGTGAGATCTGCTAAGAACATAATCCATCTGACTTAAAATTAGTTTTAACAAAAATAATATCCTTGCGCCAGTGTGTAAATTACCAGGCACACAGGTGTGAGAAATGTTTTGCCCATCCTCGTTTAGCGATTTTAACACGAACGATCTTGGCGACGTTGTCAAAACCCTCTCCTTGCCGGGTCTAGTCAATGGCAGTCAACGCCACATTATGCCTGAACCCCGCAGGAAGAAAATCGCGTATCGATGATATTCGACGCGCTCTCATACTGAAACTGTATCGACTACTCAGGCTGAACATGGTATTGTACCCTTAGCTTGCATCCATTGTAAACGTTGTCCCTTGGCCCCGAGTTGAAGCCTAGCGGTCGCTGTCTTCAACTGTGATCGCTTCCGGCATCAGCATTAACAAAGAGCAGCTCTTCATGTCTTTCGGGTCCGATCATTTGCTTTTGTGCACCTCCGCAGTATCTACTCGGTGACATTGACGCTTCGTTGGCGCAACTAACAGTTGAAGGTCGGAATCTCAAACACATGGAAAAGCCACATTGTTCGTTCTATGTCGGTTCTACTGCGATATCAGGTCGAACATCTTCGCTCAGTTATTTGACCGGCTGGATTCCAGCGGAAATCCGCCGATAAGGCATCTACCGGAACAACCCTCGCTGAAGATTTCCGCTGGAGCGGGAACTTACCGGATTTACCGAAATTCGCCGGAAACATTGTCTACCCCATACGCGCAGTGGGAATACGCGGTTGCGCTGTTGAAACGACCTCAGCTGGGTGGAAGGCTGGCTGGGGAAAAGGCCTAAAATGATGAACATGACACGGTGAATTAAAAAAAAAATGAAAAACGAAATCCCTGGTTACGGCGCATCGTAGTCACGATTATCGGGTCAAGCGGACGCCCACGTACAGGTTTGTTTTCTTACCTCGACGTGCTCCAGAGGGGATAGAACCACCTGAGGAGTTTGTCCAGCGCCGGTGATGGGAATTTAGCATTTTTCACCATCATCCGTCTATAAGCACGGCATTACGACCAGAATTCGTCGTCCTCGAATTCGCGAGGCCATACCGGAGCCGAGTTCCAAGGTCTGAGACGATGTTAGATGTGCGTCGCCGTAGACAAGGCAGCAAAACTCGGTCCTTACGGTCCTTAGCGTTCATACGAACCGTCATTAGTTTTTACGCTGCTTTGATCGCTGGCGTATGTCGCTTTTGGCGGACAAAGACAACGGCACCAATTGGGCGTATCTGTCATTACCACCCGTTGATGTGAGCCACGTCACCCCAATGGCGACGAGCTGGCAGCGTCTCCGTAGACTCAATTACACGCCAGCTAAAAGAAGCTCTACGTCGATATTCGACTGTAAAATTGATTCTTCTCTATTCACAGGCCATTTAGCCAGTACACAATACTCAGCAGCCAGTAAAGTGTATACCTCGGATGGGGGTAGCGGCCTTCGGGGCCCTGTCTTCTTTCAGCCGAAGATCAAATAGGACCTACAAGAACACAGCCTACAACGGCGCTTTCTCTAACTTGAACCACCATATCGGCATTGTGCGCACATCAAGAGCGATCGGTGTGTGGGAAATTTCGATTGCGCAACGCATTATGGAACGTATTCCATTCACGCTCGCCTCCAACTCCCTTTTCCCCACTTCCCACCCATCCCGCTTCTAGCAGACACCTCATCTCTCCGATGGCTGCATGGACGCGCTAGTCGGAGGACTTTCAATCAGGACTCTAACGAACCTAATGAACAGTCATAGCAAATTCGTTTGGCCCAAGGAAGAACGTTACCGTACGAGAGCCGCGATAGTCGACGTCAGCGAACTAAACGACAGCAGCGACTGACATAGAACAGCGAAAGCTGCTGCACAGATTTAGACACTCGCTGATGATCTACTGATGAAGCTGGCCTATTACCGGCCTATTAGGGCAGGGAGCAAACAAGAGAAGTGAGCCTGACTCGAAAAGTCCTGACTTGACCTCCCCCGAGAATCCTGGCAGGTTGCGGTAATCGGCACCGTCAGGGTGCAGCTGACCCCAGAGCAGGCATGTGCAGTTATCCGAAGTCAGCTGATGGCATCTATTTCGTTAGTTCAAACTACTATTTTAGGATGAACGGTAAAGTAGCGCGGTAAACGAAAAAATGGCCGGCGTCGTATTTTTGGCACTACGCTGGTGCATTTTGCCGATTATCTCGGAAGCCATTCGCGCTACGAATGAAAAACTGTATGGACAAAATTTGCCGTCAAGCCATGAACAATATTCTTTGCCAAGTTTCTCGTCAAAAACTAACCGTGTTACCATAGGATGCCATCAGGTATTGTAATCAATTAGTGAAGAAAGCTAAATTGATAATCACATATTCCAGGTAATCTTAATAACCAGCGACGCTGGCATAAATGCGTGAACATGGTCCGTTCATAAGTTCATAACGATTGGCTTTGGGTGTTGATGTTGTTTACTGGCACAAATTCGCGCTGCACAAAAATGCATGGATGTCGATGGCGCACCATTTTGCCGCATCTTCACCGCAATATTTCCCAGAATCTGTTGAGAGAAGAGCGCTTCATTTAAGAAAAAAGTAATCTTCCCGTTCAGCTCTGCCCAATGGCCTTTTCCGTTTTTTTTTTTTGATGCTTTCCCCCTGGTTGTCGTCATTCGGCTTCGATAAGTGTCCATGAGTATAGCCTGTTTGCCAATTTATTACACTACTTGATACGGCAACATACGATCAGCCATATAAAAAAGATCCGAGTCAGGCGTGAATCAGGGTTCAATGGGCAATCTCTCGTAAAAGTACGCTTTTTCTGTATCCGGTTTTCGGGATAACCGGTAAAATGCATCAGTGCCCTGCTAAATAGTTTACCGCAATCGGGAACTTTTGCGGCAAACGGCAAATTTACCGTTCCACTGGCGTTTTTGAAGAACTCGCAGATGTTCATTATCCACATCTATGTATCGCTCAATAGTCGGTCAAATTCGGAAGCATGACCATTTGCAGGATGTCTCGCCAACCTAAACGGTTTGCTGGTGTGTGCCTAAAGCACATTATTCCACATAGACCCGTTTATACGAGGAGCATTTCATGAACAGTCTTCGCTAGATACCGATTCTAGTCAGTACTTAGCTTCCTTCAGTAATTGAAACAACAAAGTAGTTGGACAGGCAGGTTCGAACGGCAGCTTTCGGGTAACTTTGCCGACAAAAAATGACCCCCACCGTCGTCCGTACATATGTAGCCGTTTCGCAGGGACCTGGAACAGGTCGTCCTCCCAGCGTCTAACCACGTGTGTCCACTTAACGAAATCGCGTATAAAATCGTTTAAACCACGGCGAAGATCCATCGAAGTTTAAGCGTCATCGAAAAGCAGCTCATAAATCGCTTCAATGTCGAACAATGCCGAACTGGCAGGGTGACGTGAAAACGTCGTTAGGGCGTGTTGACGTCGCTCTTTTCACGCGGGCTTCACTATTTCAACGATCTGTCGAGGTTTTTCGTGGAGTTTCGTCGAAACAGCCCAGCAACCCCATAGCAAGTGGAGTTCTGGCTGCCATCCCGCGATCAACTCGTGCCTTTAGGCGCGTTCACGGCAAAGATAATCGAGTTCGGCCAAACAGGGAAAATAATGTTAACACACACGCACTCCACCATCATATTCCGAAGCACAGCGCTAAGAGCTGCTAGACCTGTCCCTGGAGCTGCACCGGCGGTGGACTGGGTATTGTTGTTGTTGCTCGCACATTGTGTGCTTCATAGCTAGACATTCGTTACGCGCTGTTGCTCCGGACCCTGAGTAGAAACCCCCCGAGGTCGGCGGCTCCCTCGAAGGCCATTGTCTCTGCAGGACAAACCAGTGGCGAGGGAGACATGATCCGGCGTCCTCAGCAACGCATCGTTGAGCGACCTTCAGGGTTCGAGGCCCACCAAATCGTCGGATGCTGTTCGGATCGTCGTTCGAAGTCTGGCCAAGCGACTAGTAGGTTAACCTCGCGGGTCGGATGGCTCGGCTCGAGGTGTAATGCCCCGCCATCCTGGTCATGGGGTGAATCGAGGAGATTATATATATATATATCGATATATATATATAGAAAGAGAGAGAGAGGGAGAGAACTGAATCTGGGCCCTTGATTGAAGTCATCCAGGTGCATATATTATGAACGACTCAACGGCAGAATGAGATGGCGTCCTCGATAAATCGGGAAGACCATATGAATTGAACTGTTTGTGTGTGAATGTGTGGGTATTCCCCGTAGCAATTACACTGTAGTTCCGTCCAGATGGCTATGCGCTACGATACAGCTTCACCTTGTCGACTAGTGCGCATGTATCCAGGTCGAATCTGATGGTTTAACCACCTTTAATCCCATTCTTTGAACGAAGGGACACCCATATGGGCATTATGGGCTGTCGCGTGTAGGCCTGAGGTCATCCTCACCTCATAGGGTGATTCACAACAAGTATCCGTGTGCCTCTTTGTTGTTGTATGCAAGACAATGCTAGCTTTGACGAACCTTAAACGAAATCTATACGACGTCCATTTGATGTACAGGTAACTGACTAGGTAGTTTTCCATAGAATTAGTTTAGCTTATTGAAGTAGCCGATGTCTGTCAGAGAATCGATTAACAACTCATCTGGGGTTGTTCCGTGTTTCAAACTCGACATGGCTCGGAATAGAACTTCAAACCAGGTAGCAACCAGAACAAAACATGGATTGCAAAATGGGGTGCCAGTATAGATAATCCTCTGAGAAATGCGGCATGCGCACTCGATTGCTTGCAAGGCAGCCCTGGAGCGTGATTTTTGATTGCATTTTCTTGAGTCTCTGCCTCCTTGTTCCCTGAAGTGTGTGCCTATGATTGTCTGAGAAATTCGTTTTTTGCCAGCGTCAGAACGAGGACCAATCGTCCTAGCCCGATGAAGGGGACCCCCTTGTCGATTGGCTTAGAACAAAAGCGAATTCGAATACGTGAATAGACGGTCAATACAATGTCACGGAGAAACGACCCTAAGCCGCAATCGGAGTCTAGACGTAATCGATACGCATAAGTCTTATTAAAACCCTTTTTTTTTAGGGCTGACCATCAGCCAACATTGAACGTCCACGGTAGCAGTTTCTGTATTACCTCGTAAGACAGAGCCTATATGAATGTAAATGTGCACCGGCGGGGATCGAACCCGTGCACCTCGTGCGTGACTCCTCCTGTCGCAAGGCGCATGCGAATGCACCCCACAGCCACCGAGCTCGACCTTATTGAAAGTTGGTGTTATTTTGTAGACATCAGCATACGTTTTTAACTATTAGCGTATACCTAACGGGGTCAGGTTCTTCGAAGACGAACGCGCCCTACCGGTGGCTGCTTAAGCGTCAACGAGCCGTTGGTTCACCGTCTCCTACGGTCCTAATTACGCGCGCCAGGTCATATATGTCGCCGTAGCGGGATTTTTAAATAGCAGAATCGCGGACGTGATCGTGGAAAGGACCGTTAATCGTTGCCAAGATTGCTGGTGACCCTACGCGACCAAGTGATATGTCACGTACACGACAGTCTGTCACGGCCCACAGATCGATGGCACGGCTACGGCAACCCTCGATCGTGGTGATGATATGGTGTGAAAAACTCTGCCCACAAACACGTGTCGGTCTGTCATGGCACTTATGTACCTCGACAAAATGATAGATATTTGCTGTAACGAAATAGTTACGGAGGCTAAAACTCGGACGGACCTGCGATCATATTTCCTTACGTATGGATAGGCTACAACTTTTCTATATTGTCTGGCCACATATTCCGTGAATGCTATCTTCTCGTTATTATTATTGTTGTTACTATTAATTATAATTAGTATGTCTGATATTATTATGATTATAGTGTAGCCAGTACGCAACTCGTACACCAGCGGGCAATAAATGTCCTCGTATCCAGAGCCGACACAACACAGATGCTTGTGTTCAAGCTGAGTTGCCATTATCGTTTTCGAGTGTTGTCGCGGGCTATGGGCTACTACTATCATGTACGACAATCGTCCATCGGAACACGGATGGTCGAAGAACGGAGCAGAGATCGTCACACGGCAACGCCATACATCAGAACTGATTTGCTGCTTGGCCAAGGGGATCAGGACAAGCGTTGCTGCCCTACGTTGGGCACACACACACACACACACACACACACACACACACACACACACACACACACAGAGAGAGAGCACTCGACGGCAGCGTCCTGCAATCGAAGCGAGTTTCAGCCGGGATTGGCAGGCGCGGACCCCATGATGAGCGCTTGTCCTCGTTCAGGCGGAACGCCTGCAGCCAACGGGTGCATCCGGCGTGCGAGCCATGCGAACGACACCCGTGATCCAGCTAAGCACCAAAGGGCTTGTGCATTCCTTAGGGCCACTTCGTTTTGCGTTCTTCGTTGGCGTACACACTCGGGTGTCGTATGTCGACCAAGCGTCTACCGCAGAGACATGTAGAGGCGAACTTTCGTTTTGGTCTAAACTGATGCAATCCGAGTTTCTGCGATGCGCCTTAGGGGGCCGCGAAACCTGGCGTGATCGTTAGCTTCTGCCGGTGGAGGCTGGCCGAGTTGAGCTTGGGGTAATTCAAGTAGAAAAGACGACAATCTCGGAAAACGAAAGTAGAGTTTTGCCCGCAGGAAATCGATTATGAGTGCGGGTGTCGTTTGTCGACGTGAACGGCGTGAGCATTTGATTTTTGCGAAAGATTGTTGACGAAAACAATCAACTACTGATCGGCATCATGTCCGAGGTCGAGGTGGTTGGTTCGTTAGGAAATTATTCGCCTTAACATTATTGAAATGCGAACAAATATTTATCTATACACATTGTTCCCGTATTATCATGCCTAAGCATACTATTCCATAATACCTTTTGTCCGGCCCACAGGAGCATTCTCGCACTCGGCCATATCCGCCATGAAGTACGTCCTGTTTTTCCAGTGAGCACCGCACATAGACAAACCATAAGACCGCGCGAGGTCGTAATAACAACAACGACCTTGTTACTACTACCTTCACTTCGAGCTATCTGGTCCTGCTGACCCGAAGTCCGGTGGTCACTTCATAGCGAACGAAGATCGAGGACACGCATCTGACCGGCGGCCTCGGCACTGAAATGGCACGAATGGCCATCGGCCGTCCTAATCTCCTGAAGTTCACTGAAGGGGTGTCCTACCTTTACAGATGTGATCTTCATGGTTGAACACCCCTTCCCCGTAGGCCTGCTGCGCCCTGAAAGGTAATGGAGGGCCTAGCGAAGCGAACTCGCGTAAGTGTCTCGACTCACGGCGGGGGGCCAAAAGCCTCGAAGAGCCTCCTCACCTTGGCGTGCGGCCCTGTTCAGCATCAACGGGACGCGGGGGTGCTTGGGACCCGAAACAGAAATAGAGGATGGACCTTTGGTGTGAGCCGCAACGATGGCTCCTCGCCAATAACAAACTTGTATGTAAGTCGGTAATTGATGACCCCAAACCCCCAAGGCTCCCCACGTATGTCGTGCGAAGAAACGCTGATACATGAGAGCTCATGAGGAAGGCTCAGGGGGGGATAGCCAATCCAGGACTGCCCTTCACGTCAATGGCATTTGAATGGCCCATCCTTCCTGGCCATTGTCGCTAGACGCCTTAACACGGCTGAAGAGGTCAAGGTCGTGGCAGGCTTCATGTTTGCCCTCGTCGTGCGTTGAAGTGTCTTGTCTCGGTGTGCAAGTCAATTTACCGAAGGGTAGTGGGAGGTTGCCGGGGGTGTGTGGCAACTCGATGTCGTGTTGTGACCGGGCTGAGAATTCTGTGAGCTGACAGAGCAGCGCGACTAGCGCGCGTAGTTTTTATCGAAATGGCCGGGGAACAGACTTCGGCCCTGTTAGCGGGAAAATGACTTATCCGCACGTGTATGCGTGTGTGAGTGAGGTTCGGCTAAAGTTGAAGACGAGGAGTCGAGCTGTCGTTTCGTAGACAAAATCGAGAGAAAAAGCTGGTCCCCGAAGGATGGCTTCACTTGATTTCGTATGATAGAAAGCAAATAAATGATTGCCTACAGACCGGCGCGACGATGCTCACAGAAGTTAGTGACGCTCTGTCAACACAGCTGAACCATACTTCATCTACTTCGCACGCGTTCGTCTACGTCTGACACCCGGAAATAACTTCCCGGAATTCGTTTGACACAAAATAATGCTAGTTTGATTGTGAAGTCCATTATCTCGAGATACCGAGGCTTGGGAAGACGTCCTGATCGGTGGTAGGAGTGCGATTTGGCGCCAGAGCTACGCCGGCTGGAAGTAGAAGAGAAAGTACTTAAAATCACGTTGGTCGTTCAGAAAATGACGAACGAAGTCCGGCCCACCAAAAAAAAACTATGGAAACGCGCAGGATGGCACGCCACGAGGAAATCTCGTACAACGGCGACACCGGAGACATTTTTCAGGGTGTTTGAGCCCGTTGTGCCTCTCCGGAAAACCATTCATCGAAACGTGAATCGTCCAAAGGACCTTTTCTATACGTCGGTGCCGATATCACCAAGAAGGACTTCACGTCCAAAATGAGATTTTTGGTCACGTTTCAGCAGCGCATCTCAATGCAGACACTGGAGTGTGTGGAAACTCCGGGCAGGGCAAGGCCCCCGATGGTTTTTTTTTTTACCGGAGAGGGCGTCGGACTGGATGCTGTTGTGGCGAATGGGGCTTGGTCAGGAGGGTGTGCATGCCTGGCTATGGCGGCTTGGAACGTGGTTTTTTCGGCTCGGGTCGTAAATCTAGCGAACGAAATGGTGTGTGGGAACTTATCTGCGTTTAACATGTGCCATTTTCTTAACGGAGATAAGAGAAAATGCGTATGCAGTTTGCGTTCATTTAATTGATGGGGGCGAACCTATCAGTCGCTATTCGTGCCATGCCTTACACCAGAATTCACTGAAGGATACTCTTTTCGTTGGGAAGTTACTCTCATACGTAGCGATGGAAGCGTTTCCATTGTTTCAATCCGTTGACCAGTTTCCTCTCCAGAAAATATCTGACGTCCTTCTCGACGAGAAACTTGTTTACCTAATCGGTGGAATTATGTGACCGTAGCTGGGGGCCTGCATCAACGGTATTGGCGCCGCTGGTTGAGCCAACGTTTTAGGAGTCGGTTCTGCGGTCTGACGTACACGATTATTTCTGGATTACTACTTTTTACAGGTATGCATTGCAGGTGTAGGGCTGTATACATGAGCTTTAGCCAACACTTAACGTCCACAGCAGCGCTTTTTGCATTACACGGTAAGACGAGTCACCGCGTAAATGTGCAACGGCGCCAATCGAATGCAGATGCTCTCCTCCTGTTCAGGTGGTTGGAGGTGGCCTAAGTTCAGTTCCTTACCAGCTTTAGCCTCCCCTAGAGATTCGTACTGCCAATCTCAGCGTATAGCCGACAAAAAATGTCACATCATAGCTTCTTGATTGGATTTAGGCTCGTAGAACAAGAGAGCCATTCGAGCGGATCGATATCACTTCGAGGACCGCTTATTAACTTGGGTGTCTTGTAACGGCATGAACAGCTTCATGTATATGCACATATGCACTTTACTGCCTAGGCATATTGTGCGCTTTTAACATAAGCATAGGTTACAGTGGCGCTAATACCTCCCAGTATATCGCTTATTGTGATCTTTATGAAAAAAGCAGCTTTTATGGATAATGACCATCTCGGTAGAGCCATCGAGGCCGCATTTTCTTTGAATTTTCGCTGTACGGTGGCCATCTTTATTGGATTCGAGCCATTAGGTGACCCCATTTAGTGGCTACACGTGGAGTGAATCTAAGTTTGGCGACAGGATTGTAATGCGATCGAATGCTCGTTCGAAGACGATTCAGTTTATATGGCTATTAATAAAGACAAACAACATTGGTGTTAATTCTTAGCCTCGTTCGTTCGGCCATAGCTGCTTCGTGCACTTCCTCGGTGGCCAGTAACTCACCTCTATGAAGCTCTCGTCCAAAACGAAAAAAACAACAGCGCAAAGTAGAATTTCAGGCTAGAATTTCAGCATTCGTTATAGGCACATAGTATAGTTACGCTTCCAATTGCGATAAAAAAAAATAAAAGAAACGTACACCGCGCGTCACCAGTTCAAAAATAGCCGAATTGCTGCTTTGCGTTTGTGTTAGACGTGACACATTTGTTCGGTCCTGCTACGATTGTAAACCACTGCAGGTCGCAGCGTTTCAGCCGACTGCTGCTATTTTATATGCGACACTCTGCCTACCGTGATACATGCCGGAATTATGGATGACGTACCATGTTTATAAAGGATTAACACATTTATGGCGATTTCACGCAATATTAATTTTAATTGTTAGCATAGAATATGTCACGAGATATGTCGATATGTCTTGAGGGCCACGATGCTCTAAGAAGGTCACCCATGAGCGAAAACGGCATGAGCCAGATTCACCTAGGCCAGGTCTGCGCCAGGTCCACTTAGGCCAAATCTGCGTCAGGTCCGCCTAGGCCAGAAGCGTAATAGATGCTTGAAAAAAAGGCAGGCTTGTATAGAGGCAGGCCAAAAATAGACAACGCAACGCCAAATACTCCTAGAATGCTGTTATCATAATTAAACTGACGTCAATGCGAAAAGCGATATCGCAGATTTCATAAATTGGCTGTTGGCCGGCCCAATGAATAATATATGAACTAATGGTGACACAGACAAAATACGTTGCCGCTTTCGCCATTCCATTGGACAGATTTAAAGGTCGCCTGCAGTTCATGGGTAATTGGCCTCCCCCATCAGCCATGTTAATCGGCGAAACAACGCGAGGAAGCTTGGGGAAATATCGACATGCGAGTTGTTTTGTCGGCCAGAGAGGTTTTTGAATCGATTACCAACGGAGGAACGATAAGGCGTAGGCAATCGAATAGTTAATCGTTGCCTTTGGCTGGCTAACAGGGTCGAGGGTGTTTCACATGCAGAACAGAGGCTTTTCATCCACCTGTCATTTTCTAAGGTGCTCAGTGCTTTGTGCTCCAGAATGGCTACCTAAGGCCGATAGAGGAACTGTACCAGTGCCAGTAGTATTAGTAACAGTAGTACTACAGAGTCAAACAGTACCAAGGCCATCGTGCCCTCGCCTCTTATGAATGGCAACGTCATGAATGGCAACTATGGGTCGCTGCTGGTACGCGATACTGGATTCGCACCTCCCAAAACGAAGTGTGTTTTGTAATGTGTGCCAATAAAAGTCTATTGTTTAAAAAATGCACATTGCAAAAAATCTATATGTGCATATATATACGGTTTTGCCGTTATAAAAGCACTAACTGTTGCGGCAGAATGGGAAATAGGACACATACGCGTACGAACAAACAAGCCAAATATTGATCCAGTTAGACCGACGTATGGCTCGCGGTGAAAATCGGGCCTTCCTACACGGCTGTTGATTTCCACGACAATGATATTTCTTCAGCAGTCAGGTACTGGCTTTATATAGTCCTCCAACACGGGTGGTTGTTAAGCTAGGCTTAAGGACTATATCTGAGTTGCGTGTTGATGGCTTCTCCAGTCATTTTTGGGACACATGCTCGCACCCCGGGGCCTATCTCGCTGAAGCAGCAATTACACACTTCAGCGACCGTTACAACGTTTACAGCCGAACACTGCCACGTGACTCGGTTCTAGTTTGATTACCATGTATTAGTGACGTCTACAAGCAGGACTCACCTCGCCGGTAATATGGAAAAAATCTGCATTAAACAATCAGCATTTATCGAAGTAGGCCTATCAATGCTGTGTCCTGTTTGCTACCGACAAGCAGAAGTATCTGACAGGCCGACACAATGGACAACGGAATATTCATCACTTTCTGCCATATGAAAGAGCTTTCGGACAAAGCCATTGAACCTGCGTTCATCGAACTCGAGTGTGAAAAGGTCGCCATTGTCCCAACGTATACATGCGAAATTACGGTGGTTTCGCTTGGGACTGGCGCACGTATTGTCTGTCTAATGATATGTTTGGATAGCAAAGATAATGACGGATATCTTTGCGATTTGCGCGCCCTTCTATTGGTAACACAGCACCCAGCCGGCTCGCGATGCGTTGCTTGCGTGTGAAACGTCGAGAAAAATTATACTGCGCTTTCCACTTGCCACTTCCGTCAGAAGATCAGCCAGCTGAAGCGCCTGAATTGCGACCCCATTTATTTTCCAAGAGTCTAGCCGGGGCTTTCTCCCTCCTATGGGTCGTCAACAGCTTAGACGTCACTGCTCCGCAAGATTCCCTAAAATTGCCTCAACAAAGGAGTCTTCGCGAGAATTCGAGCGCATTCACACGCAGTGACGGAACTTGCGACACGCAAATGTTAACTCCGACAAAAAACGTTCATCATTTGCAACTCACAACAGCATATGTTACACATTGTAGCCTTACACCGTCCGTTTGTTTCCGCCGTGAACTCGACTGTCAACAGATCATGCCACGTATTTGTCTACAATACTTCAATTTTATGAAGATACAGGCCGGAGGTTGAATATGAATGTGACGGTAGTTTTAATGAAGTATACATGAGTCGTTCCTTCGCTAGCGTGTAGCCATGCGAGATCCACACTGCCCCCGGCAAACACTTCGCCGGGAAGCGAATGCACGCATGAGCGTCTGCCGTCACACAAACACAGAAAAATGCATGCAGGCCTATCGGCTCGAGACAATAAACTGTGCTTACGCAAAAAAATAGCCTTTGCTACTTCCACTAGACGTCCGTATGTGCTTGGCTACGATACACAATCACCTCAAATCGCTACGTAGAGCAGGAGAGTAGGCGAACACGTGTTATTACTGTTGTTATTAAGTACCTGAACTATCGTTATTACCACTCCGACGGTAACGGTGCGGAAGAGCCTACTAAGCGGCGGCCTGTACGGCGGCTGAAAACGAGCGAAGCATCTTCATGTCCTGGATGTAGCATTGTCGAGTACTCCGGTGGAATTCGCTGTTTCGAAGATGGAACAGAAATGCATGTGTAAGCCGTTTACTTGGGAGAAGCTTTTCAGCAAGCGAGTACATCGTTGCATTCTAAAAACGAAATTTTTCATTGTTGAGGTGCCGTTAACATGGATATCGTGCAGGACAGCGATATCAACACCGTAACAACGTAAAAGTCGTTCTAGCGTGACGCAATGCCAATGAGTAAATATGGAAATATTTCAATAAGGAGTCGCTCAACTTCTACTAGTCGAGTGCAATTGGCACGCTGAAACTTATCAACGTCGACGCCTTATTCTGTGTAAATATACCACGCGGCCTATGACCATCTAGTTGTCATACAGGGTGATCAGGAATGCGTTATTTTGGTCGCTCATAAGAAAACAAGTGTGTATAACTCATCGCACTTTTACAGTTTAAGCTGACGCTTGAGTGAACTCTAGTTTGCTACGTCGAAACCGTATTCAAGTTATACAAAACAAAGCAACAGTAAAATATCTAACCGATATTGTGTACCAAACTTTGTTCCGTTCATTAGTGACAAATACATTAAAATTGTTTTTCTTGAATATTCAAAAATTTAACCTACAAGTGTTGTTATGAACTACTCGAACGTAGGGAAATGAACTCAGCAATGAAAGGCACTTCCGCTTGGTAAATATACATTTAGGATGATGTGGTATTGCTTACACGCTCGTATCTAGTAACTGGACATGCAAACAGATTTCATTTGATGTTACAGAGGGGAGGCAGATGTTTGCTCATCAGTTGGTGCTGCCTCATCGCCAGTGGCTTGCCTTGTTCTGCATCTGGTGCGCATAGTTTGTCAAGTGCGTCTTCAGGTGGCTGAGATAACCGACGACTAATTTGGTGATGAATAAAGGTAGACGTGGCTCCCTTTGCTATTCAAAATTGCTTCGTTCCGGCACCGCTTAGAGTGACAACGATGCGTGGACGCTTCAACCGGGACGCTGATGTTGGCACGAGCAAAAACCTCGAAATCGTCGCCGGCTTTTTGAATAAAGTTGACATTTCAGATTATTTTGTGGCTCATAATAAAGTGCGCGTGTTGAAAAGCCAATGAGACCAGGCGCACAGACAAGGTTTCGGGCAAATAAAAACGCTCTGTATTGTACACCTGCTTGGCTAACAATGTTCTTTGAACGTTTTTACCATATGAGCTAGTGCGAGCTTCCTTGTTTCCCTCTGCTACTTCCTTTAGTTCCATTATTTCCATTATAATTCCAGCTGAAACGGTGAATTGGACAGAACTAGTCTTCTCTAGATGGACATCAATTTCATGGTGAATTTCATACAAACGCGACTCTATGCTAAGACTGACCTTGTTCGTTCTGTAGGTTGCTACCTAGAGCATTGCACTATCCGAAAGGGTCGCCTTTGCGCACTTCGACAGAAAGTTCGACGTCTCAATTCAACGGCAGACTCTGCCGTATTGTCAGCACTATTTGCCCTTTCCTGTCTCACACTGCCCATTCACGCGAGCTGGTAAACATGACCCTGTGCTCAACAAGTTTAACGCGACAGGAACCTTCGACCTACTTAAATCATTCTCCTGTAGGCAAGGCACGTGTTGATTTCGGTGACGACTACGGCTACACGTGGGAAGTTAGCCGTACCGCCAACTCTCGAAGGACAGAGCTAGACTCAGCAAAGACTAAACGTCTTCGTTTTTCTTGAGCTTTTTTTTAGTCTGTCGAAGCTTTGGTCTCCTTTGGGTTCCTATACGGTTGTGCAGCCGTGCAGTCTTCCGTAATCGGTAATAGACATTCACCAAATACAACTGCTGTTATAGACACTACGGGATATGTGTCCATTGCGCTGTATCGTCTTAATGAGGCCATTATGGGACGCCTCGATCGGGAAACAATTACGGACGATAAATGAATGCCCCAAGGGGCAGGCGTCGCCGTAACCTTGTTTAGACATCTGCTATCTGCCATTCAGCTGCTCGACTTCTTATTGATTTTAGATCAGTTGTAAGGCAGAGCTTTTGCACCGCTCAGTAGACAGACAAGTTTTTCGAAATCGTTGTTGTGCACGTTGCCATTCCACATAATTTTAAGCATACTTTTAGCCCGGCTATCCGGACGCTCGGGAGGCCACATGCTCGCGAGAGTGAGCCACACATCTTCCCTTCTTTCTACCTACGTATACGCCTGTTGTCCACAGGAATTTTTTTGCCCTCGTCTATCTTTGTCATCTTCATAGAGCATCGTCTACCGTCGTCGCCGTTTTGTAGCTTGCGTTCACAAGCACGAGCACCAGCATTGCCATCCGCTCACGGCTGTCATCCAGCAACATCCGTATCTGCCATCGAACTAACACTACTTCTGACAATTCTGACACAACGACAAGCACCGCAACTTCGCCCTCACGGTTGCACGCGTCTCTTCTTCGCCCACTACTTCACCAGCCACTTCGTAGTTTGGCGCTCCGCGAGATGCCACCTGTGGACTGGCGCCGAACTTTCACATCTACAAAGCAGCATTTGGCGTACGACCACTTCGCTACGGGGGGTGCTTCGGTAGGCTCTGACGCGATACTGCGCCGAGACTATGCGCCCATAAGTTCTCGAGCTCGAGGAGAGTCTCGTTGGACTCCTCGCCCGTGCAGCGCGCGATAAACATGTGCTCGTGCGTCCTCCGCCCATGAGTGGAGGAGGGCATTTCTCACGGTGGCCCCCATCTCCCATTCATGCTCCCTGGCCCTTGGCTGTCGCCACCTTGCAGAATTCAATTTGCTGACTTCATTATGCAAAAAGTGTGTCCCCCTCTTTTTTCTTAACTTCTGCTACGGGCGGACACGGCTCCCCTACAAAGGGCCAAGCGCTTAACCCACCGAAGGGGTCTTCGATTAGGTCTACAACTTTAAGGTTGCTCGAAACGCCCGCCAGAGGGCGCCAGGTCGATCGCCTTGAAGGGCAGAGCCCGTCGGCTGCGGTTTGTTGATAATATGAGACGAACTCTGGGATTCGGTTAGTGCCGAATAAAGTTGCTATTCGGCACTGCTGAAGATGCCGTTAGATTCAAAGAGGGACACTGGCAGTAGAGTTGTCCAATAAAACGATCCTGTTAACAGTTTATAGGCCTAATTGTTAGTCCCCTCATTTGGTAAACCGTGCCCTGTGCAATATTCGGTTTCGTTTATTGCCTGACATATTCGTCAATCTCCGCGGGTTGTGGCTCATGTGCAAAGTCGTAAA
>MNPL01009026.1:0-11646 GCA_002081605.1 Tropilaelaps mercedesae | reverse complement strand
ATATATATATATATATATATATATGTATGTATGTAGGAGTGTTAAGGTGCGCGTGTGTGTATTCGTGCGGACGTAGAGGACATCAAATTTCGACCAGCTTTCGAGCAGGGCTTCGAGGCGACGGGATGTAGCGTCCAATTCTATTTGGAGCATCTGTTCTGTCGAGAAGTATTTCGGAAGCGATTTGAGCAGGTCGGCGCCTCGATGTGAAGTACGAGAAGAGGACGAAATGCAATCTTTTCGTTTTCGTTTTAGCCGTCTAGAAATATGGCGCTAGAAAACGACCCCCAGAAATCGGAAGCTGGTGGTAAGAGCTACTGCTATAGGGGACTGGCGAAAATGAATAGGACCAGACAAAATTGTTATTGAGGTAGTCCACTCACACAACTGCTTGAACAAATAGACTTTGCCTCGTAGTTGAATAGGTTTACGTAGAAATTTCTATGCGGATATCATAGGGAAATGTTGCTAACCTAATGCAAAATTTTCTCGAATATTTGTAACGTTGCGCTCATATTATTATTACAATGGTTACTGTTACGCATTAGTTACCCTACATAGCTATTCATTTTATTATATTCTACAGTGTTTTTGCGCGCCAGATTTATCGAGCATCACGTACGCATATAAACATACTTCGTAGTTGTGTGTTCTGTAAAACATCCGAATAAAATATACGACGACGCATATCGACGTAGTAACATGCATACTAAACGTAGTTGTAATCTACAATAATTATATTTAGGACAACCTGTCAGAATGTCGACCTTCCGATGTAGATGGCGCCCTTACAGGGCCTATTTTAGGACGCTGTAGTAGCCGTACGCGAGGTCATATTTAGGGCAGTTCTTGTTCCTTTTCCCTACAGCTTAGTCGCTAAACTGATGGGTTTTCGACCAATTTGACACGAATAGCGTGTCAGCCTGTCACGCGATGCCAACTCAGATTACAAAGACATAGGGCACTGCTGATTTCCTAAAGCTGGACGCCGTTTGTAGTCCTTATGAGTATTCGTGTTTGCTTTATTCGTCTTTTTGTTGCCTTACTGACACTTTATTTCAATTTGTCGATAATGACGGACGAGGCATTTGCGCCTTTGGGATTGCTGCTCGTTGGCAGCCACAATAAAATATATTATCGAGCTTACAAACAAGCCCAAACATGAACAAGTGTGTCACGATGTCAAAAAAATCCGAGTTATTTGGTTTTTCAATTTTGTGCAAGAAGAAAGGCTTGTTTGCCGGAAAAAAGAAGCCGGTTATCGGAGTCCTGGCCACTTGTAGATTGGTCGAAGGGTCGAGTATGCTACTTGTCGAGTTAAATGTCGAGCTCGGTGGCTCTGGGGTGCATTCATGTGCGCCTCGCGACCGGAGGAGACACGTAGGAGGTGCACGGGTTCGATCCCTGCCGGTGCACATTTACATTTATATGGGGTGGTCCGTCTTACGAAGTAATGCAAAAACTGCTATCGTGGACGTTAAATGTTGGCTGATGGTCAGCCCTACAAAAAATATTTCTGGAGGGTACATATTCCGATCGCTGCATCATCAAGCAGTAGGTCACCCTGTACTCCTTTTTTTAGCGTGATTTGCTGTGCTTCCCATTCAAGAGCATAGCGTTGGGACACAGACGTGTCAGCTTCCCTACGAATTCTCCATTGCCAAATTCACCTCATTCACGCGTACAGTTGATCCACAATCTCTCCTCCATGAAGACCCGACGGAGTAACTAACTGACGACAACCAGCTCGACGTTAGTTTTTTGTCGACACGCAGACGATAGCCATGAGCAGCGCACCCCCGCGGTTTCGCTCAAGCGTCACCTATCGCCGTCTGACTGTAGATGCCAGCGTGATCCATGCATGAGCCGACTCCTCGACGTTGACATCGGCCCATCCGCGGGTGGTTTCCGTTGCGCATGCGCTGGGTCAGCCACCGCCGGCCGACGTTCCAGCGCGCAAAGAACACGGAGCAGACGACACGGGCGGCTTCACCGTGACGTTAAGCGATGGTGGAGAAGCGAGCGCGCAATAGAAACATCGCCACAGTCGGTGATGTGCGGGAGTGGCGATTGTGTAGTGGTGGACGTCTGTGGAACGGTTCTGGTTATTAGCAGAGATGTTGCGGTGGGACGACGTTTGCGATGGTCTCGCGTCTGAAGGGTTCGCCTGCCGGGACGGTGTAAGACGTTAGGCCAAAGAAAAGAAAGACCAAACGAGAACGCTTTGCACCGTTTGGGCGACTGGCCGCCGTTCCTGTTGCCAACGTCGGACTGGCACTCGGACTCGGTGACCTGCGGCTTTGGTAAATCGATCAGCCGGAGTCCTGTGCGGAAGCTCGATGGGAACGGGTGACCAGATCCGTCCAACAGTCCACAAGGACTCCAACCTGAAGTTTCTGCCGTGCATCATCCGGGTCAGTAAACATGGATGTACGGATGAATGTTTCCTACGAGACACAAAAGCGCGGCGAAGAAAGTGAGAGATAGAGAGAGAGAGATAGAGATAGAGAGAGCTGTTTAACCGGATATCCGCGAGCCTCCAGACGCCAATGTGCGCCCAGTCGCTGGGAACGGTTCCTTAACGCACGAGACGTTCAATGCCGTGCATGTGCATACGCGATAGGACAGTGCGTGCACTGAAATTGGTGATTCGACTTCTTCCAACAGGATGAAATGCAACAGCGCCACAGCCGATGGCGAAGCCTGTGCGGCTCACGTGTGAACGCCACTTGCCTGTTAATCGGGACTTTTCGTGAGATCGCTACATAGCCGAACGTAACAGCTGGCGCAGACATTGGCCATGACTCACACGGACTTCTCCCATGAGAACAGAGCCACCGCCACCGATTTAACGGCGCTCGTAGGAAACGAGGACGTCGAGTGGATGGGCACTTCACACTCCAGCCTCGTAACTGGTGACCTTGCGTAATGTGAAGCTAACTCTATCGTGAGTGCGTGACTCGAGTGAAGCTCCCGGCTGGCAGTGGATGAGCCGCAGCAGTTTTACCCGTCCGAGGAAAGCGTTGTCCTGGCAAGCCATTGGCAAACGCCAGGGTAGGCGTGCGCTCCACAGGTTGCTCATAGGGGAGCCGTTAGAGTTAACATGTCGCACGAAAATGAGGAAGTTCAGAGTCTGCTCGGGGAGTCGCGGGAGTCTCGACGGAGTTTCAAGTCGGCATCAAGGGATAACGAAAGTCGTGACCCTTCGTCGACGGTAGCCGCAGGTAAGAGCGGAGCCAATTTGCTCCAGAACGATGTCACACGCGCGTCTGTACGCGGGTGCAAAAGAACGTGCACCCCCAAGCGTTCTGTCCTGTCGGAGCCTGGGATGGAATCAGACGAGCGTGTTTCGAGTCCGAGCACTACACTGAAGGAATATAATTGGCCCCTGGCACGACAGTTCGTAACTGAACTAACATTTGCAGTTAAAGGTTAGCTAGAGAAACTAAGAAAAAAATTGGTAGCTGAGCTACTACTTGATGGTAAAGTGGCTCATCTGGGCGGCCCTTGACACTGCTCTGGAGTAAGCGCGCTAGGCTGCGCGTTATACATGTAAAATTGATGTGTGCACGATTTGGATTTCATTGTGCAACCTCAGATGTGCTATAAACTGCATGGCGTCCTGACAAATAGCCAATCGTTCAAGGGCCGACACGTAATCTGTGACGAAATTTCACGATTTTCTGAGATAATCGCGTAAAAATTAGACAACTTAGTAAGCAAAGCATGGCTTCATTTCTGAGATCGCCTTACAGCTGCTATTCATGGTGTAGCTAACTATTAAACATATTGACTTATTCGCATGATAGTGTGAAAAATACATTTTCTAAATTTAAAACGTGCTTACCCATATATGGAATAAAGTTTACTTCTTTAGAAACTGTCTAGAACAGAAAACAGACCACGTCACTCAAAGATGCTGTTGATATTCTCACATATGTGGCTGACCGTCGAGGATACAACGACTTGTCCATTCCTAGCGACGGCTCAGGCCATTGTGCTTAGCTGGTTTACTCTGGTGTTACGGCCTGAGATTCGTGGCGCCAGCGCCTAAAGGACAAGAAAACATGCAGGCTTTTACTTTCACCCTGTTCTCTTGACAGATAAGATAGATCACTGTTACTTCACGTTTTTGTTTAGTAAGAAGGATGAATGTATCTGATGAATAACTGGATACGCGCAAACTCGTCCGGATGTCCGTCCAAAGAATTGTGCTTTTTAACATCCTGGAACGCAGCTTATCGCGGTTGAATTTCGGCGCTTCTACGAAATTTTTTCAAAAATTTCCTAGTAAAAAATTGTTTCTGATCAACATTTTCTGACCACACCCAGGGCCTTTGCTTGCGTGACCAGTACAGATTTTTTAGCGGCGTCTATTCTAATAATTTCACTCACGGTAACCGTATATGGATCCTGCTGTCGGGCACGCAAAAATACCATATGAAGTAAAAAGACCGTTTTGTGTTGTTCTTTTTCGTCCAGAATTTTGAGGCTGATTCCAAATAGGGCAAAGAGTGACTATCGGCAGACAGACTCGGGAACAGTGACATTTCATACTATCTAGTCTAATTTGCACACGACGCCCAGCCACCTTTAGAACAGATTCGAGACCCCGGGTCTCGATTCGAAGTTCCGCTGTTTCCTGCCAGGACCAACCAGCTTCCGTGGGCGACGTGCGCTCCTGAATCATAAGCAGGCGATGTAATTCTACTGTGAAGTCTCGCCTATTACGAACAACATCCACTGCCCGATAGCTGTTTCCTATTGCTCACCACGGGCGTATGCAATATCTGCGTGATCTTGAATTTCTGGAGCAAGTTGAGACGGTTTTGTCTGAAACCGACGAACCGGCTTGTTTAGAGAGCTTCCGTTGGGGCATTGCCGGGGACGCACCACCTGGAGCCTGTCCGGTGCAGGCCTCGTAAGGTACATGAGTTGCAACGGTCCTCGCGAGTCGTTTATAGAGTTGAGCACCGTATTTCTTGTCGAATTTGCTTGTATTTAGTTTAAAGTATCGGGTTCCGTTGGTTAACCGGGTATTTCTTTTATTTGCAGATAATGCGCGCACCAAGAAGCTCAGGAACCTGGTGGCCTTCTGGTTAGTAGTCCAACGCTAGCGAAGGCAAGCCAGATAGGGGATGCATTGTGGAAGCAAAATTTTCATATGGATCGCGTAGCTGGAATTGCAGGCCAATACGGCGTGCGATTCCATCGAATCACCGAAATGATGAAGAACGTCTGTGTTTTTGTCGGAGTTACAGGAAACGTCATTTGTGCCGTTTTTCATGTGTAACTGCTCGACACGATGCTATTCTGTTCTAATAGCAGATAGAGTTAATGCAGTAAGCGTCGTCCTAAAATTGCACTTTTATGCTGTTTGAGTTCGTGAATATTATGTGGAAGTAGGCAATGATCCTTATGTGATTGTTCTATCAAAGATCGGCGTTCGTTGCAAAGTCAGGGTATTCCATATTTCAAAAAACATTAAGTACGGTTGGTCGAGAATAACCTTATTCGGAGACCTTGGCTTGATAACTGATCGGTTCTTAGTAAGGGATATCAACAATTTAAACATTTAGTTGTCTAATTGCGCGTAAGACATGATTGTGTAATTTGAAACGGTATAATATTTTTCTAGCGAAGCAAATGTCATATTTTTTTTCTTTGCTATTTGCAAATGAGAAAAGTTCGTAAATCGCCGCCATCAGATAAGTATAGCGCCGGATCCAGCTGTTCTATGTTTCTAAAAATTTTAGATTGGAAACATGGAGAACTCCATAAAACAATCATAGCGTTAAAATGCGTGTTTTATGGTGTCGATAATCTTGTGTGTATAATGGCATGTATTAACACATTACTAATATTCCGTTTTCTCGGGTCAGGCTTCTTGGATTGTGTAATAACTACGCATACGTTGTAATGCTATCGGCTGCTGTGGACATTATTGCCAAATTCGACGGCAGTGTGAGTATAGGTTGCGACATATTCTGGGGTTGAAGCCTTTGTTAACGTCGTAGCGAAACATAACATAAATAGACCTTTTATGCAGACTAACAGCTGATAGAAAAAAACAAGAGCCGGTAATACACATAGGGTATTATTTCGATTTGATGACAATCAACTATTTTCCCAGGTCGAAGTTGCTAGCTTTGCTGATGTGACAATGTTGTTTTTTTGGTTGCAGAAGAGAACGGTCACGGCGAAATGCACTCCCGAGTCAGCTGGGGTGAGTGCAATAATCGTGGAATGTCTAATTTATTTTGTATGCATGCGTATGGCTTTTGCACGTAAAGACAGTGTAGTCAGAAGAGCTCGTGTATTTAAAAAATGATCATTTAGTTTTTATGCATGTTTTATCCTGGATATAAGTGTGGTAGGAGTGAGAGTCGGTGGTTCAGATATGGAACCGATTTAATGTTTTTTTACCTAAAGCTCGTTATACTTCAGCTTCGAAAGCTTAAAGCACGTGCACTTAATTTGTCGCATTTTTCGCTAGCGACGCATTGAGGTAAAGTCCTCTGAGGATCTCGGATTACTTTATCGTTCACATTATGAGCATAGAAACATTTGTCAACGCAGAACTTCCCAACCTACTTCGAAAATTGGCGTATGTGCATTCCAACTGGCTCACTCGTTTTTATCGGCTTAATCTTTGACTAGCATTTCAGTTGCTATAACTCGGAACCACTTTTTATGTGCGAACGTTGGCAATGAATACCATCTTTCTTGATTCTCCTCCAAGTGATTTTGTCGGGGAGAATACTATCTGAGCTAACTGAGATGCTCATTGGAGCCAAATGAAGTCCGAGTTTGATTATCGGATCCTTAAATCGTCACTAGGGCAAAATCTTGAGGAATCTGTAACTTTTTTTAATTTCAAACCACCGTATATTACACCATGCCCTCGTGACATCAATGCACAATTTCGATTGGCGTTCTCTTCTTTTTAAGTGCGGAACCTCCTACCAGTGTTCAATCGTTTTTTGCGAATATTCTTTTAAACAATGGGACTGTATTTTTAACACAAATATAGTGTTATTGTTGTAGCGTATAGCATCAGATCTTCTATGCTTAGTAACTAGCTAATATTATTGCAGATCAAATGGTCAAGTTGGCCAGGTTTTAATGCGCACTGTGTTCTCTTAGTATGTAGGCCATGTCACTTGTGTGTAGCCGTGCTTTGTTACACTTTTTAAGGCCATTTGAAATATAGGATGTTGTAGAGAGAATTGTGGCCGGGAGTATTCAATTATCTAGCTTTATTTTACCAATGCAGGCGATTCTTTTGGCTGACATCCTTCCGGCGTTGCTTGTAAAATTATGTGGCCCATTCATCAATGCGAACACGCAGTGAGTAGCTGTAGCCTTTTGATTTTTTCAGTATCTGGTTCTATTCATTTATTTAAGCGCACTAATACAGTGAGCAAGTATGATGCCTGAGCATGCATATGTTTTATTACTCTATTGTCAACATGATTTCCATTAACCCTTTGCATCATCTGAACCTTGTTAGCTTTACCCACACTCACTCTAAAGATGTTTGACTGTCTTCGTTTCCCCTTTACCTCATCGTTTTATTTGGTTTTCGCGTATTCTTCCAGTTTACTCGTCGGCTTCGTAGTTTTGATGTCGGCGGGCAGCTTCATCTTGGCGTCGGCTTCTCGAGTCAAATGGGTGGCCTTTCTTGGCGTCATAGCGGCCTCCCTCGGCAGTGGATTGGGGGAAATCACGTTTCTGAAGTACTCCTCACACTACCACAAGTAAGATGACCGGTCATAAACATTTAGGTGGTTGTATATCTGTCTGCTTTTATCGCGGCAATGGCACTTGCGTAGACGAATGCAGCAGAGTGTATAATTCACTTGCGAAGATCGTTTGTTGTGCAGCATAGATATCCGTTCTTGGCACTAGGTGAAATTTTAGTCGCTTGTAGCGCAGCGTTTTTTGATAGTGAAGTATAGTCTTTTAAAAAATTAGCAGTGATATCGTATTTCGGCAAGCACGTTAATATTGCCAATCATTGAATTCATTAATGTAACCCACGGGTCATTTTGACTCCTTGCTTTCAAGGCTGTGTGCTGCTTTCTAATTACCGATAAACGAATCAATGAAAAATGGCCCAAAACGACCCTGAAATTTGATTGAATTTAATAGAAGGGCCTCATTTCTTCGCATCAATTTTGATATCGACTTCTAGATATCTAAGTTCTAAACAATTCATTCCCTCCACACCCGGGACAGCCTATCGCAAAACTGCTTCTGTCTTTTGGAATTCGAAGGCTAAAAGGAAGGTTAAAATCCTGTTTTCGTCATTCAACCTTGTGGTCAGTTGAAAATTGTTCGATTGCTTTCCATACCACCCCGTATTTCTAGTTGCTTCTGTGATCTTTTACCATTCTTCAGAACAAGAGACTAATTAAGGAATTCGTTTATCCAGAATGGTCTAATCATTCACACAGTCACGCTATACTTTGTAAAAGTACTTAAACCTTAGTACCTTTGTAAAAGCACAACCTACCCAGAACCGCTTTCTTCCACCCACAGCACACCGAGCCGAGCCAGTCGCTCGGCGGGTGCTCCTCTGCTCCTCAGCGGGTGGCCTTTAAGCGTGCGTTGTAACGTCCTGCGTGAACAAAGATTTCGCGCGCGATTTCGAGGGGGCTACGTCGTTTATCTAATCACCTCTTGATTGGCCATTTTACAGGAATGTCGTATCAGCTTGGTCATCGGGCACAGGAGCCGCAGGCGTCCTAGGGGCCACGCTCTACTTTGGCATTACATTTCTCCTCACACCGACCACCACCCTGCTGGTTATGCTCATCGTACCTGTACTGCTAGCTCTCTCGTAAGGGTTTCTTTGTTTCTTGTCCCCCTGCCACTTAATTTGGACTTGCTTCACTGTACTGGCCAGACGCTACTGCTAAACACGATATGACCCCGTTAGGGAGTCGATGTCGATGCCAGCGCAGGTAGCCCCTGAAAAGCTTTTTCGCTATATGAACCTGTAGAATGTCGACCCTGCATCGGTAACGAATGCTTAGATCGGCTGGACTGCCATTAACGGGGCAATGTTGAAGCCGGATGTTCTCTAATTTTCGGTTGATGCCGTTTGCTTGTAGGCTGTATGCCGTCTCATATCAATCGACGGAAGTTTGAGGGAAAGGCGAACATTGCGGAGTTAATGTTTTCAGTTGAGTAGTGGAAAGTCGTCCGGTGTCCACGCATCTCGTGGCGAAGTGTAGGATTTTTGGTTAGCGAGAAGTCGTGGTCTAGACCTTTCATCTAATGCGTTTATTTTCTAAGACTGCGTCTATTCCCGCACTATATCGTTGGCGACTGCGATTCCCTAGTCCTGTGAGGGGCTGATTAGATGTTAGCCGACGCGCGCTTTCATTGCGTCGTGACCATAAAATTTGACACGAACAGAGATTTCACCCACCTTTTTTTTCCTGTTTTTTCCTATCGTCTGCCTTGTTTTTCCGGGTAGATTCTGGGTAATCCTCGAGCATCCTCATCAGTTGGTGACTGAGTCTCTGGATGACCTTGACGCGGCCATAACCTCGAACGAAGTGGGCTGCTGCGGCAGTCGAGCGGTGCCGCAGAGCTTAACGTTATCATTCGGGCAGAAAATCCGCCTTATGAAGCCCCTACTTAAGTACATGATCCCGCTGGGGCTTGTTTACTTCGCGGAATACTTCATCAACCAGGGCTTGGTATGTCAACAAGCGGGGCGACGTAACGTTACGGCATTGGGGGACGCCGACGAGGCTATTTTTAAATCGTGGAGCGTTACCATTATGTCGAGACCACGACAGAGCACGGGCAAAGCGCGCACTTCATCTAGTTCTCCGTGCCGAGTATTCGATGAGTGTACTCACTCATCGGTTGGAAAGAAAAGATGTCCTTCTCGTCGATAACCCCCAGGATGCTCACGGAGTGTTGGGCTCGTACTGGGCTCCACAGCAATGTGCTGTAGAGCTCCAGCTATATGTGGTGACTAGCCTATCGGTATATTTAGCTTTTGTAGTTGTTTTTTTCATTTACTAAATGCAACAATCTCCATATTCTGTGGAGTGCATTTTCAGACGGAGCTGATCACATTTGACAACGACATGGACATTGACGTACAGTATCGACTATACCAAGTATGCTACCAGGTACGTACTGTGCACAACCGCGGTTAACGGCCGCGCTCATTGTACAGTTTTAGGCGGAGACGCTGTTTTTCATGCTTTCTTTATTTATAGACTGAGCCTACGACGCTAAAGGTCTGGATAAGACCAGGCAAGACGGCCGATATTATGGTGCTGTATCGTTACGATTTTTTCACCCTAAACCTTGCTGAAACCTTGGCACTTGTCTTCATGTACCTAAACCTACCCCAGCCAGTTTTGGTAGCACAAAACCTTGGCTTATCTACAAATCGATAGCGCGTTGCTCTTTCTGCTGTACTCGGCATTCCGGGGAAATCATTCTACGCCTGTAGTCCTGCAACTGTGACTGCTAATAATCGCTGCATGTACAAACCTACATGAACCTACCAACCTTAGCGATGGCCATTTGCCACGGATCCTCGTGCTTCGCATGGGTTCCGTGAATCAGCGTTGAGATAGCAACAACCTAACAACAACCCCCATACCTGTTTCGTGGACACGGGCGTATTTCAGGTCGGCGTTTTAATATCCCGCTCATCCGTGAACGTAGTTCAAATCAGGCACCTATGGGCATTGCCGATTCTTCAGTTTGCCAACGTTGTCCTCTTCACCTGCGAAGCCATTTACCGATTTGTCCCCTCGATAGCAATTGTGGCCGCCGTAATCGTCTTCGAAGGCCTCCTCGGGGGTGCCAGTTACGTGAACACGTTCTACAGGATTTCGCAAAAGGTGCTACGACCGACCTCTTTTAATGGCACTGTCGGATGCCGGCTTCTTCAGAGGGGCTGAGGCAGGGTTGAGGTGTGATCCCCGCGTGCCAAGATAGCATCGACCTAAGTGCAGCAAATTAATGTAGTAAATAAACGATAGTAGAATAGTCGGCGAATGAGTATGCTGTCACAAGGCTGCAGTGAGGCTTTCGTGTGATTTTTCCGAACTGTCGGATAACGTAGGAAGTCGCGATTTTCAGGTCTCACCGCAGTTTCGCGAGTTTTCGATGGGGGTCACCTCGCTGGCGGATTCACTCGGGATTACCTGCGCTGCCTTCGTGGCAATCTGGGCGCACAATCTGATTTGTAGCTATAGAAACTCGCTGTAACAAGGACAGCTGCGCTGCGCCATGTCAGCCCATCTTCATCAAAGCAATCCCATCGTTTTTCCATGGGACGATGCCGTCCAAATAGATCCAACATCTACAGCTCGCCAAGTCCATCCTAAACCAATGAGTTGATGGGTGTCTGTATTATGAGCAGCACACCCAGAGTGTTACATAGTTATAGCCCAAGTTATTAGCAAGGGGGTGCCACTCACACCTATCGAATCTACTGAGCATTGCACGTTTCAAGCAAACCGTACTCAGGAAGCCGTGGGCGCTATTTGTTGGATTGTGGTGATGGTGTATCTTGGACGTTATATAATTCTGAACAAAGAGCGGAAACACAGGTCGTCTGAATTACATGAAAGGTCTGCTATATATATATATATATATATA
>MNPL01009023.1:0-13498 GCA_002081605.1 Tropilaelaps mercedesae | reverse complement strand
GTTCCGTTTAATCGTCGGGTCCACATAGCCGTCTTGTCGTTGTCCTGTGTGTCCTGTGCGCAGGAGCCAAACGACGAACCCGCCCGCCCGGTCGCTCGGACGCTCAGACAAACGCCGCCTCCTCGCCTTCGTGTCCCGCATACGCGCGCAGAGCAGTCGACGCAACGACGGAATACAGGACACCCGAACCAGGAACGCAGGACGGGTCGGCACACGCCGACCGCAAACCGACGCTGAATCGACGTCGTCACAGTGATAACAACATTTTATAGACGACGACCAGAAACACAGCCAAGGGGACCGCGGTCTTCCCGGACGCCGCCGACGCCGCCGCCGCCGCCGCCGCCGCTGTCGTCGTCGTCACAGCCAGCGTCAGGCGTCAGCCGTCATTTTCGCAACTACAGCCACTAAACACATCTCAGAGTCATGACCAAAGACAGACTGGCTGCCCTACGGGCGGTAAGTAGTCGTTTTCAGAAAGCGTTTTTCTGTTTGTTTCCTATGCGGACCGCCTAATCCCTCGGTTCGGTGGCGCCGTGTTTCTCTGAGCATCTGCCTGAAATCAGTAAACATGAACGGGACGGACGGCTGCGCTGTTATTGGATGTTTCGAACTATCGAGAATGTCATTTCTAGCTAGAGCGGTCTCTCCTCGATCAGGAACACAGATGGGTATCGGACGAATACGCAGTTCCCCTTTTTCTGGCGAAAGTAATGCGCGGCGGCCAATTACGAGAGAGTTGTTCCCCCTTCGGCATACTTCTCCACCTAGCACGATCCCTTCCTCACCCGATCAGAGAGATCTCCGATGAGTTTTCCCTACTGTTTATTACGGACATTGTCGGGCGTTTCCACCGTTCCGAGCTATCAGCGAACACGACATGAACAGGCCGCTAAAGGATACAGGTCAGAAAGGTCTGAACGGGGGGGGCCTAGGTGGCTTGAGTGGAGGCAGGAGAGCATCTGCGTCAGTAGGAGCCGCGTCGCGTCATGCCGCGCGTCTAGCATCGGCTGGCGGGCAGGACAAGGATCAGGCAAATATTGCCTGTCGCGGATGGGTGGCTGTCCCCGGAAAGAAAAAACGGAACTGAAGGGGGCGGCGGCGGCGGAGGAGGTAGGAGGAGGAGGAGGAGGAGGAGGTAGGAGGGGACAACATTGGGTAGCTCTCTGGTTGTTTGAGAAGCCTGTTCCCTCCGCATGAGTTGGCGCTCGGTTGCTTGGACGACTTCTCCCCGTCACATAGAATGTTAGCCTACCTGCTGCTGCTGCTGCTGCTGCAGCTGCTGCTGCAGTGGCTGTCTGGAGCTGATCAGAGGAAGAAGGTCCAGGCCCACGGCCTTCCCTGACCGGCGCGACGCCGCCAAGCCGTGGCGCCTACGCGACTGTGAAGATTGTCCGAGCAAAGGGAAACGGTGTTAGTTTTGGTGCTGACGGAGTTAGCACTGTCCTGTCTACCGTGCCCGGCCTTCAGGGGGTCGAGGTGGGGTGGACTGTTAAAGGGGAACTGACTGACTTCATGGCGCGCGCCGGAGGAGACGATGGTGGAGGAGGAGGAGGAGGAGGAGGTGGTGAACAAATAGTGTTCAGGTTCCTGCGGCCGGAGTAAGGGTTTTGTGTGCCATCGTTTTGGCAACCGGACGACAGGAGTGTGGAACCAAATGAGAGCGGGGCCTCGGGAAGGGGGAAAAAAAGAAGCTGCAAAGTAGATAGGCGCTCCCATGCGCGAATGAACGGGTCGCCGGGCGAATAGCATCCCCGACGGCCAACTATGGACAAAGTGTTGAATATCGCTGTAGACAAAGGCACAAGAATGGCCAAGCCAAACTACCCTCGACTGGGGCCGCATTCGGTCTAGCGGCATCTGTTATGGTGACCGTGGGTGGACATTGTGGACGAGGAGGTATTTTGGAGTACGTCCTAGGGAATTTTTGCACAATTTTCATTCCATGTGTATGACCTCACGGTCGGGTCGTCTCGACGAGACCATGGACATTGTAGGCGTCACGTAAGCTATCGCGTATTTTCGGCAACGCAGCAGCGACAGACGGGGAGACCTGTGAGCGACTAGTGGCTACCATGGAGTTCATTAAGCCACTGCATAGCGAAGACGGCTGGAACACGACGGTCGTGTCCGATTGATCTGGTATCCGGCCGGATCTGGTCGGTATCCGATATTCCAATTGGGGAGTTCGAAATGGTCAGAGGGGCAGGCGAGCTCTCGGTCCCTTCCATGCAAATGGCAGGTTCGATGGCAGAAAACGATGTGGCCCGTGCATGAACCTGGCACGACGGAACTCAGCGAAGCGTCCACGCCGAAATTCCGAAACTCGTTGATGTCAGGCGTTGATTAGCTCTGAACAACAACAACAACTGTTGGCCCAATTCATGCGTTCTGGCCGTATCTGTTTCATTTAACTGGTCAGAAGCAGGTGGCTCGTCACCGTACAGTATCGAGAGATGCCGGTCTCTACAAAATTGTATGAAAATGGCAGGATATTGGCGTGACAGCCAATACAACGGCAATGACAGAAAAATAGAGCAGCATTCGGCGTTAAAATTCTGCCCAGCCCACGCTGAGCGTTTCTGCGTCCATAGACCGAAACGTTATGGCGAATCGGACGCGTCCGAACGACGAGAAAAGGGAAGCCCCTTGAGTCATCTGCCTCCTCTGGTGCTATCATCGCACAACCTGTCCGGACCTTCCTCTGACCACAGCAGATGGATCACAGCAGATGGACCACAGCAGATGGACCACAGCAGATGGCACTCGTCGGTGGCGCTCAGTGGCGCTGTCTCACGCAACAACTTCATTACCGTTGAATTTCCCAAACGGCGTCGTATTCTATTCGCGTTTATGGAACCACCCCGATATAGCTCGAATCGAATGTCGCCCAACAATTCGGCGACAGAAGCGGCGGCCGCGTTAATCTCGTCCCGTGGCGTCGTCACTTGAGGCAACGGCCGCAGAGCCGGAACGACGCTCTGACGGGTGAATCGTAAAAATGTCGCCGTTTGTCTTGTCTAGCAAATTGACGTACGTTTTGATCGGTGGCTGACTGCGATGTCATTGGCTGCAGTGCGCGACTTAGCACAGGCACCGTCAGAACCATCAAGGCCGGCGGCATCTCTAGCGACCTGCGCGCGCGCGCGCGTCACTTGGCTTCGTATCCATCGAGTTCGCTTCTATTTTACGAGAAAGGCAATTGCGGAAAGCCGATGCAACGACCGTCTGGCGGGTGCGTTCTATCGTAGCCTCGCTGGCTCTCTCGTAGCGAATAGGCAAAAGGGCTGGCGAGTGGATTGGCGTCGTCCGTTTTGGTGACGTTTGGGTGCCGTGACTGTGAGACTGACTGGCACAATTTCTCTCAATTGTACCTCCGTCTCACACACTCTCTCTCGCATTCTCTCTCTCATGTTGGCTTTCTTTATCCGGAAGTGTTTTATTATAAAGGCCGCGCCACCAGCATCACGGCAATGGCGCGGCCGCACCATCGGGTGGGTGGCTGAATCGGACCGAGCAGCGAATCGTTAACGCGCTTGGTTGTGTTTATACATTCACGTTATTCCCTTGTTGACGTTGTTGCTACACTCCGGCTGTTTTCACTGTTGCTGTCGTCTCTGCCGTCAGCGTCATTGCCCAACGATGGCAGAAACAACAACTATCGGCCCCCCACCACCACCACCACCACCATTAGCGCCGCCGCCAACAACTGTTGACCCACCACCACCACCACCAACAACATCAACAACATCAACAACATCAACAACATCAACAACATCAACAACATCAACAACATCAACAACAACAACAACGGCCGTGTACACATCGAGGGCCCGCGGTCCACCACCACCACCGGCGGCGGCGGCCAGGGCTCGACCAAGTGCGCGTTCGCCGGGCCGTTCGCTAGTGTCGTATCGAGTTTCATAGCCGTAGTCATTGCCATCACTCATCGACCCGGCGTGTCTACGTCCTGACGGCGACCTGTTGTTGTCCGATTTGTTTTGTTGTTGAACCACTCTCTGTTTGTTGGTCCGTCCACACCTCATCCTCTGTCCGGCGCAAGCGAGACCGACAGAGAGCTTTCACTTTTCGTCTCCCCAGACGCTCCCCCGGGCCGCTGACCGTCCTGCTGTGGCGGGGCCGTTGAGTAGGTGTCGAGCGCGGAGGCGGCAGGACCAACGGCCGGGGAGAAATAGGCCGAGTCTATGATCGAACGAGGGACTACGCCACGGATGGGTGGGAGCTGTTGTCTGTGTGCACGCCCGACACCAAACGACACATTCCCGCACATTCCACATGGATGGAACACGCGAGCAGGGCTCACGCAGATGGCCACGCTGACAGTCGTGTCCCCAATATCAGAATCACTTACGACGTCATGTGCTTGAGCTTCCTGACGGCTCTGCATCCTCTTCGGCGCCGATTTGCGTCTTCGCTTCTGCGGACGACGGCGACAGAGCCCGAGGGCAGCAGAGTTGCCCCTTTATGATTTGACCATGCTCAGGCTCAATAATATAGGCCAATATAACGGATGTCGTCAACTTAGCCATATATATATATATATATATATATACATATGGATACAAATGGCGATATGAACTTCGAAAAGCTCTTGAACGCAGATGTGACCGACGATCGGCTTTTTAACGTCAACTAGTGCTATAGTCATTAATCCAGAATCACAGCGAGAAGTGATAATTACTTGGCTAGAAGTAATATCCGACATGCAAGCGTCATGGATCAGCCTTTAGTATTTTACTGAGCAAGTTTACTCAGCAAAAAAAAGGCTTGACATTCACATCCAACTGAGCCGAATTCACTCTTAGTGAAAGTAGTGCTTGTTATTCAAGTTGGATACGAGTAGCCGTAAGGCAAACGGGACGAAGTTAGTATTTATTAAGACGGTATTTATTCAAACTAGATATAATGGAGGCGATAGGTAGCGACTTAGTCTTCTCATTAACGCGTGCATTCACTGAAACGTTGAGCGAAACTTTATATAAACGAGTGCTTTGCGTCGGTCTAAAAACCTCTAGACGAGTTTGGCGTGGCTATTGACTGTCAATGGCAAGATCAGCTCGAAGTAAATGAATGTTCGAGGGCCTTTTCATGCAACTGTTATTGAGGTGATGCACAAAAGGGTCAACGGCAGAAACGGTATTGTCTTCTCGCCATGTTGTCTCTGTGTTCTTAATTCGCTGTTATCTCATTATAAGCCATTGGCGAGAACATTTTCCATCGTTACGACGCCGTGTCAAATAGCCGGCAGCTCGCTGGTCGAGCAGGGGGAGATGCCGGAAGGCAGCGCCTAATTTACCCAAAGTGTAATAAACCACTAAAGGAAACTACGAAGGTTAGCTACGTAGACGCGCGTACATATATACGCACGTTTATACAGCCAACACCCACCCACACGAACTCCCTTCGTTCGAAGTTTTTGTTTAGCCACTGCGCTGACCACCCCGTCGTAATGACACTCTCTTGGGAGATCTGCCCCGTGGGGCGCGACGCGGTCTGAACACCACGCGCGGACACCAGCCTAGCACACACGCACACAACCGAAGCACAAAACAGCATCATAGTAGAGTCCAAACCGCCGGAGTGCGTGTAGGATACCGAAGCTGTCTATGATAGAATTTGTGCCTGTGAAAGTGACGAAAAGCTGGAAAAGCGCTCAACAGCAGGATTTTCTTTTCCCGGCATTTACGCTTTATATCCAGTGACAGACGTCGCGCCGGCCCCCCCTCCGCCCGTCTAGATTCTGTCCCTTCTGCACGATTCGCCCGGCTTAGTCGCGTTCGTCAATTCTATTTTGCGGCAAGAAGAAGCGTGAAGATCTCTTCCCATCCTTGTCGCTTTCTCGGCGTTTCGCAGGCCACCTAACCCAAAGGAATGGTTTAGCCGAATTTATTATCATGCGGATAGATAGTGTGTGCTTCACCTTCTTTTTTTTTTGCCCTTTATTCACAGTCCGCGGTAGCATGCGCATCCAAGTTTCAAAGGTAAATTTTTATGTGCCTGCCCTGACTCGACCAGAACCTCAATGGAATGATAAATCGTTGCTTTATTAATGTTCCACGAGCACTTCGCTGTACGGCGAAAAAACGAGCAGTGGTTTACATCGCAATGCGGCTCAACGCGTTATGTACCGTTCGTTTGTACCGTAGACAAGTGGCGATTAATACTTAAAAGTTCTCGCACGGTTGCTTCAGAGGATAGACTAACGGTGCGGTGACAATTGTGTTACAAAAAAGTACCACGTGAAAATATATATATATATACGTATCACAAACGTCTGTTAGTGCGAGTTCTTCAGCTCTTCAGCTGCCACTGTGTTGTGGCTGTGGTTTAAAATGTGAATGGATGGTTGAAGACTCGACACAGTCTTCAATTCTCTATTCACATTTCAAACGATTTCACTCGCCTATTAGGTACGGACATCACGATTTGAAATGCTAGCGCTAGCGTTAGCAAACGCCCGTTGATTAACAGCATTCGAAAATACGATTTAGCGAAACAGAAATGTGATAGAGGGCTTTTACTGTCTGTGTACGGTTGCTATTTTTTGCCTTTGTCGAGGATTATTTGTCTGCTCCTTTTTAAATCTTCGGACGCGAGCGTAATGACCTCATCCGTCGATGTAAAACCTTGCGTATTTACATATAGAAGAGCCGTACCATTGCGGCAATCCATATTTTGTATGACGCGCTATTGGTGATTTAACTAAACTGTTAGACGCTGAAATGTTGTTTAATAGTTGACTACTTGCTGGTGCATAATGGAGGACATGTTCCTCGTATCTAGCTGTCGTTGACAGCTAGATTAATATTGTTAGCCTCACTGGCCTGATCCAATAAAATGTCCGGACCAATACAATCGTTTAAAAAGAAGCTTCGTTCAAAAAAGCTAATTCTTTCTCTCTCAGTTTCGGTGAATGTATTCATACACAGCTGGTCTTTATTTCTGTATACGGTCAATTTAATTTTTCGTGGGCCGTGAGGACAACCGATCAATTTATAGGCGAATATTTCGGCGCGGGTACGCGATTTACATTTTAAGTGGGAAAAAATTGACTTCGATTCGGCTAGGGGGTGTCGACTGCGGGTCTGATCATATAGCTTGGGGCGTAGTTCAAAAACTAAGGCGCACAATAATGCTGACTTTGTTTTATCGAGCTATCCCTGCGTTCGAATTCTTCTCCACTCGTCGTTGCTGTCTCTAGCGATCGCCATAGTCAGTAGGCCATCGGATACCCCTGTGGCTTTTGGCTTTGCATAACGCGATGCAGAAGTGTGGCCTTCTATGGCGCCATTAGCTCCCTGTTGTCCGAGCAGTGGTCAGCAACGAAGCTTCTTTACGATTTGATTAGCTTGAAATTCAAATTCGAGGCGCTCTTCGTCAAATGGAGAGAGAAGAGCAGACTCCGACGCTTTCCTTAGACATCGGAAGCCGAGCAGTTCGACGGTATGCCAGGAAGTCTGGCAACCGGGTTAGGGTGGATGCGAATCAGACATCGGTTTAGGAAGGGCGGAAGTATAAAATTAGAAAATTCCAATTCGCGTTAAACACAATGGCGGCCTGGACGTACTGGACAAGCCTACGCAATACAGGGGCTGTAACACATTAAAAACGCGAACGGAGGGAAACCTATGACGGGTTGTGCGGCTGCAGAAAAAGATACGCCGAAAACGGTGTACCGAAGAAAAGCTAGAAGGTAGCGTAACATTATATTTCTGTCAATTGATGATCAATGTTCCATGTGACGGCGTCCTTTACCGAAATATGAAGTATGAACCGAGGAATCAAACGGTGAAGATGTAACTAGCTTAAATACTTGAAAGCAAGCTAGGCTTACCCACAGCCTTGCAGTTCCTTGCGATTTTATTCATACGCGAGCGCGGACGAAACAGATCACGGCATTGCGTCCATACTTCAAATATACCACTTTATGCTTGGCGTACGTTGTGGTTTTTAACATTATATTTCCTTCTCGATTCAATTTGGAGATTGCGTACGCGGAAGAAGTATTTATTCATGAACACCAATGTCATAAATTGCTTATCACTTCTATAAGGCTATGCAATGCATGCCACGCTTTTCTGCTTGGCCGTCAGAGCGACAGAGTAACGACCGGAATTCTGCCGCCCTTCAGTACATGTATTTCAAATCAGAAAAAATGTCCTCTGGAAATTGATATCGTCCCGTACAGAGGAGACCGAGAAGGTGAAAATGACCTGTCATCTCGATTCGTCCTCGTCGAGGAGGCCAAGAATCCCCTTTATATAACTTTTTATTCTCACATGGGATCCGTACAGGCAGGCGAGTGTCTCCATGTAGTTGTTTTTCCTTTTTCAAGGCTACAGAGTGGGAGTCCATAACGTCTAGCTTGACCTACGGTGTTTTGATAATGCGGTGATTTGCCAAACACCTTTAGCCCGTTTATGCATATCCGTTTCCATGGAGTGGACCTCGGCGCCTTTTTGTATTTGACCGGTTGAACATCTACATCTCGACGACAGACGCCGTCGTGCTATCCTTGCTCGTTTGCAATGTTGCAAGTAATCACTTTTATGAGTGAGTGTCTACTATCTATGAAGCCATTGATGAACGCGTTCATGCTCTCTTCATCGTCCCATATACAACCAACTCGGTAGAGGGCGTGGTGAAGTCACCAGCTCTTCATGAGAATAAAGCAATAAGGTTCTGCCCTCAACAGGCGTAGCGTCTATTCGTACCCGAGCATCGCTGCTACAAGATTGACCGCAGCTACTTTTTGTCCAACAACAGCCACTTAATATTGAGTTTCCAACGGGACCACATCGTCGCGATTCTAGCTGGAAACAGCGACACTTAGCTGGGAAACTTCGAAGCGAGTTATATGAAGCTGGTGACACAGGGGAACAAACGAAGTCAAAACTTGAATCTGGCTTTTGCATTCCCATCCATACTTCGAAATCCCGTAAGGCCTTCTCGCGGCCAAAAACAAAGGAGTTTAACGAAGCGGTCTCTACGGATAGCAAAAACTTAAAATCTGCATTTCTTGACGATTTGAGGTTCCTATTGGAGCGCAACCATCCGCAGCTGTTGGGGACCTATATGCAAGTTGCTGTACACAAAAATAGTTTTAAGCCTAGGCTTACACGTACGCAAGCGTTATGAGAAACGGCCTTCACGACTCTTAAGAGCATTACCGTACAGGTGAGTCGTCAGGGACACCATCAGAAAGGTCGAACATTGTTGAACAGCTGCATAAGCCAAAATGTTGGCCTCACGCCAGCTTTGGAGAACCACTTGTAAAGAACATACGCACCCCTAACAAGAACACTTCGCAGGCATGAGGAGGAAATTTCAAGTTCTAAGGCGTGTCATACTTACACAGCGGGGCCCCGCCTACCTGCAACCCGCCAGCATGCATAGACCGGCAAAAAGACTACAAGAAAATGGTGGCAATTTTTGACTCGCGAAAGAGGCTCTCCTGAATCTGATCTGTGGGTAAGAACTTTTTCGGGGTCAATTCTTAGCCAACATTCGATGTCAACTGTAGATTCCTCGCATTACTTCGCCAGGCAGAAACTATTAAGCTAAATGTGCGTCGGCAAGACTCGAACATCTGCATCTTTGTGCTGCAAGGCCGACGCGAACGAATTGGAACTACCAGGCTCAACCGACCTACAAGCAAACAGAATGAGAGCATCCGGCGAACTATAACAGTTGCCTCCAAGCAGCTGAGTCCTACGTTGACAGAAGAAAGACGTTCTCAAGTAGAGCAACTGTATGATTGGTACCCACCCAGTAGAACTTGCAGAAAGTGTGTGGGGCATAACTTGAGGACCGTAGAAGAAACTGCGTGCCTTTCAATCACGAATTTTCAGGACGTCCGGGCAGACACTTGGACAAATTCGTACACTATCACGCCTTCATTGTCACGCATTCATCCAGCATTACTCTCTCGACGAATATAACCGCGTTGTAGGCGTCGAACAACCAGCAACGTCATCAGAGACCTCGGCTAGTCAATCAAAAAATCAACCAATGAATCTCGGTATCGCGGCGTTCTGCATTACCTAATATCAGTAGGAGATCAACTTGAGGGGATACCTGTACCATCGCCTCTAAAGTTCTCAGGAGCACGGATCTGAAACGTGTCTCGTTGCTATGTAGCAGATCTTCGAGTTAGTTGACTACAATCATGTATGTGCACAATATTTCGAACTGTGATCATTTCATACGGACCCTGGCCTTTTAAATAGGACACATAAATACGATATCGACCTTATCCTTTGGAAGCATCCCCCTCTGAGCTGTTAGTTATAACGAGTGACAGGCCCTATTGATAGGCGTTACTTTCAACACATTTGACATACTAACTCTGAAGTTCTAACTACAGTGCGGTTAACCTGCTAGTTCTGTTCTTCTGACGAATGACTTCTGTCTCGTGCGCTTGTACCATCTGTTGTGGTACGTATTTCTGATTCTTCTATTGCCAGGCATTTCAATCTAGCGAATAAAGCCCTCCCTCCATTCGCCGCTCGTAAAAGTGTCCATGCGATCGTTGGACAGATGCTTGCACGTGACAGGCCAGCACTTTTGGACGAGATTGTCCAAATATAGGTGCGGAGGCGATACGTGTTCGGGAAGGAAACAATCACTGTGCATTATTATCGTACATAATCTGTTGAGTTGTAATATGAGCATCTCGTCCACCCGAACAAAGCCGTGTCCGCGTCACCGGAATACAGTTCGAGCCGGCGCATTATTCGATGGGCACTTTATTTTGTTCGAGCAGAGTTAGCCCGCCATCTCAAGCCGTGTTTTGCGTGAGTGATATCCATTGTGCAATTTCGTAAACATCGAATTACCGCCACGATGTCATTCATGGAGTCTCGAACTGTGTCTTCATCAACGAAGCAATAAATAAATGTTCGAGCTGACTCACGGCTTCTTCTACGACGTACTCTGTCGGGAACATGAGTGGAAATAAGTACGCTTATTTTTCAAAGAAAAAGCCTTTTAATATAAGGAGTGGAAGGTAATAAAAACAAACGTACGCACTTTCACTGATTAACCTGAGCCAACCTCGCTCGGATGTCCGAGGTCTTGTAATGTTCGCCATTTTAGGCAGCATTTCAATTATCGTTGTCTCCAATGCTGAGCTGATCCAGTTATAAAAAGGAAGTCGCACCAGGCGTAATTTCACCCCGATTATCCAGCTGGGCTTTGCTGTTTGTACGGCGCACGTTTACGGTCTGTTCTCGGTGCCAGGAGATCCCGCCGGCATAACAACATTCTCAAGGTGCCTGTTACTTCTGTACATGTGCCGTCCCCGTCTACGATTTCGCAAGTGACTTCGCGAGAAAGTTTCCCGAGCGGCTTCTGAAGGGCAATCTACTCAACTGTCGTCTAGCGAATCTCTGGAAGATCGCTACCCATTTGGCATTTTTTTCGAAAGGGCGCTGCACCCACGCCGCACTGAGAGACGCACACATATGGCCCGAAGCGCGAGTGCCGAGTTCGGAGCGGCAACTCTGTTGAATGCGTCTATTCGGTTGATCTACGCGTAGAAAGGGGATGATTCGAACTTCGCGTTCCCATAAGTTTGCGTGCCGAAGCGGGGACCTAACCCTGTTTTGCTCCCGTGGGTGTGGTCCGACCTATTATCGCTGCTGTCTGTCGTCTAGTCCTGCTCGAGTTCCGTGTATCCGACCAGATAACGAGCGGGTCGGATCACAGCATGCAGGAGCAAAGTGTTTGCTACTGACAGAAGCTGGTCAAAATTGCTTCATATTTAAGTTGTCCAGACACAGCTCGGTTGCATCTGCTCGTGCTACATTAATTAACTAACGTTCCCGTCTGATCCGACGAAGCGGACGGTGCTGTCAGGTTTGAACGTCGCAGCCGACATTGATGATGGACGATTTCGGTTCCCAGTCTCGCAGTCTGTGTCATTCTACCAGTAAAAATAGGTGACATTGGAAGTGCTTGCGAAAAGTTGAAAATAGCGACGTTTGTGGATCCTTTTCATCAAATGCATAAAACCTGTTTCTTGACATCGTTCATCCTTTCCGGTGTGTGCGAATATCGTTAAAGCGTAAATCGTCTCACATAAGTTAAGCCAAGGTTCACGGTTATTCGGGCGGTTTGAGTTGCTTTTTTGCTGTGTGGCCAATTTCTATCCCGCTAGATTCTACAATAGATAAGCATGCTCGAGTTGAATGTCAGTCGTACGATTTTAATCTAAAATCTCAAACTTTGCAAGCTAAACCACTGCAGGTCTATATGTGAGGTCCAGCTGAATCCTGTTAACGATCAATAAGACTGGACTAGCATTGGACAGGTACCGGATCTATCCATTGCTTTGTGGCTAGATGGCCGTCAGTGCTCGATGGATGGACGTGTTCAACGCGATCAATACCGAGCCTGTTTCTCTCTGGTCTGAATCTGAGGGAAGCGTGGCATAGATCGTCGGGCTCAGACGAGTAGACCTCTTTTCGGAACGATGCTGGCCAGTGGGTGAAATAGGCGCGTACGTACACAAAACAACTTTCTCCATTAGAGGGCTTGCGGTGGGCCTGTGCAAGCCCAGCCCTCAAATGATCATTGAGAACGTTTATGCAGTAGGAAAGGCCTCTAGCAAATTGGCCCGAATCGCCTTTAGCTAGATTTAGACATGTACATGAGTGTGTATAGTTGATACTGTCGTGTTCTGAAAGGCTACACTGTGAGGTACTTTTCCTTAAACAAGATTACCATAAAAATAGCTCAGTGAAACCGTTTCTAAACCACTATAAATGTTTCTGCCACATGTTCTTAGTCCGCAAGTCCTTAGCTTTAAGATATCTGTTTTGTCCCCATCCAATCGAGGATACGTTTTGGTCATTTCTCTTCAAATCCACATTTCGTATTCGGTTTGTGAGAGCAGCTGCTTCAAAAGCCTCTTTTAGCCGACCGATTCCTTCTTGTCGACACTAACTGCTCAGTAAACCAATCACGCTGTAGATATAGTGTGAGCATTACCTCACAGTGTTTGTTGTATGATATGCGATATGCCTTGGTCAGGGATAGTTGTTACTAAAAAAACACAGGAAGAAACCGCACAGCGTGTATAATATAATGGGCTTTGTTATATTTTTGTGTATTTCAGGCCCAAGGAGACAACGACGATGTCGCCGTCAGTGTGGAAGAGCAACGGGCTCAAGGGTTCATGGACGAATTCTTCGCTGAAGTCGAGGAAATTCGTGAAAACATCGATAAGATACAAACTAATGTTGAGGAGGTTAAGAAAAAACATTCGTCTATATTATCGGCACCGCAGACGGATGAAAAGGTACAGCGTAAATATAGCGTCGTTGGTCGTTGATGATATTGAAGGGTTATGTTTACTTAGACATTAGAGCCATGATCTCGTTTTGATAATGTAACAACCTGGTAGTACATATATATATATATATATACATATATAGATACATATATATATATATATATATATATATATATATAT
>MNPL01009022.1:6188-16842 GCA_002081605.1 Tropilaelaps mercedesae | reverse complement strand
CGTGCACCTACATGTCTCCTCCAGTCGCAAGGCGCATACGAACGCACCAAGCCACCAGCTCGACACGCTCAAGCTTACCTGTGAGAAGCCAACCGTCCTTGGTGAACACTTCGTCTGTAGCGTCTGGCCTCTTGTCGTAGCCTTTCATCACAAAGTCTGTCTTGATTGCTAACTCTCCCTGTGAATTACGGGAAAACAACACAATTGGATAGGCAGGAGCAAGCAAGATGATCAACAAGGCTCGTTATTAAGCCTAGTAATTGCTGATGCGATTTGGATATGTCAGGGTTTTTTCTGATATCTGAATGATAACGGTTCGTCGTGAGCCATAAGTTAAATATCTCATCCCATGTATGTCACTACTACGTGTTATAGCTTTGCTAAACCACGGGCCGCATGCACTGTATGGTTCGGTGCATGTGGACTTTCGGGCGTTAAATGCCATCGCTTGCATCGGCGTATATCTTGACCCATTACAGTGTCATAGATTTCACACTGCCCCCCAGGGTTCCTGATATACTACGTACACCTATACTTGATTTAACAGCGCGGCCCTATTGTCCAACTCCGAACTTTCACGCACGAAGCCATAACGTAGAAGGGAATATGCAATATTAATGAGCAAAATGATATAACGATCAAAACAGTAGGCTAGTCAATGTCCGCAGACTCTCAAATCACGCTTCGGTCAATCCTTTCGAGTTTGCAACTAACATGACGATAGATGGACAACAGAGATTCTTTGACGCTTCGTTTACTCGTAAGATTGCAATCAAAGCCTATTTCACACGCGCGCGTCATTTATAGTTTGAGTTTCGTGCATTGTCTCACACTCTCAGTTGTTACGTCTCGGAATAAGGGCCCTACATGGAACGTAGAAAAAATGTGTTTTTTACCTTCTGGTATAGACCGAGCGTTTCTCCGGTCTCGATATCAACAACCTTTATACGGGTGTTGGGGAGTGGCTTCCCGACTGAGTGAGATGTGCATTGGTTGTCTTCCGTGATAGTTACGATCAGGCATTCCGACATGCCGAACACTGTAAGCGCGTTAATGCAAAATAGAATTTCGCTCGATAAGCTCTCCAATTTTCTTTGCTTCTTAACGCGAACAAATATCTGTACATAATACTCATGACTTCCTTTTTCATTACATTACAGAACATAATTAATAAATGGTACACAAAAAAATGTTGGGATGTTTCTACAATAAGTTTGTAGGGTGCTTCAGATATATAAAAACATTGTACTTGAGATATACTTTTTTTTATCATGAGAACGAGGCAGACAAGTTCTTTGCACGCGGATAGGTTTCGGTTAGACCTGTCTGCTGATTCTACGATACGAGACGCTAGACTTTCCTATATTTTTAGAAACGATATGTACGCTAATTATCATATACTCAGTAGTGTACACTACAATTAATTATTTGTATTTATTAGTAGCACCAAATTAACCCGAAGTTCCGATATTTGGCTTAAACAAAAAGAGAAAATGTTTGCGTATTTTTAATATTTCGCATCAACATTTCCTTCTAACATCCTACGTATCACAAAAATATTATAAATTAGACTAAAAAAATAAAAATATTGATATGAATGATATGTGCGTTCGGGAACTAGAAGTACCTGTTCACACATATCATTCATATCAATATTTTTATTTTTTTCGTCTAATTTATAATATTTTTAGAAACGATGTGTACGCTAATTATTATATACTCAGTAGTGTACACTACAATGAATTATTTGTATTTATTAGTAGCACAAAATTAACCCGAAGTTCCGATATTTCGCTTAAACAAAAAGAGAAAATGTTTGCGTATTTATTAATATTTCGCATCAACATTTCCTTCTAACATCCTACGTATCACAAAAATATTATAAATTAGACTAAACAAATAAAAATATTGATATGAATGATATGTGCGTTCGGGAACTAGAGGTACCTGTTCACACCCTAAAATTTTCTGTTATTCATATTAATAATAATATTAATAATAATATAAATAATAACAATAATACGTATTATTAAAGAGGGTCGTTTTTTCTAATTTTCATTCCAGACTATTTCAGACCGACGCGTTAGTTCTAAGTGTATTCATCTGTACTTACGATCTCCCTCCCGGAAAAAACACTTCCTCCACATCTTTCTAGCTACGGTTGCTCTTAATGCCAAACCCTATGGAAATGCTTTTTATATGGCGTTACATCACTAGTTGATAGTGCCCGTTGGGCTTGGTAAGACGTACGTATGCGAAAGCTTCGTAAATTCAACAACTTCGTAATGCTTTCCGACCAAGACACGGGAATCACACTTCCACCTGTGAGAATATGTTTCACTGAGCGGCAGCTACCCGGGGCGCATGTAAGTAATTCGATAATCCGCTGCAGGATAACGGGAAACGCCATCAGGTTTGTGATCTGTAAGGATCAATCAAGGAGTTGCGTTTCTGAGCCTTTCTCGATGATGAAGCATTGCTGATTACAGACAGGCTAATTAAACGTAGCTTAATTTACAGTGGTTATAACGACGTCGCTGCGTATAGATCGCAGGAGACGATGGTGAATCATCATCTATGATACACTGCCCTCACTTCAAAACGTTTTATATAAATACATACCGTTGCGTGTCTAACTGACTAATTTAAAGAATTAGAATATTAAACTCATAACAAAAATGTATGACGATTTTAAAGCACAGTTGAAGCATTCTCATTAACCAGCTACCATTTAAAATGACAGTTTCTTTTTTCGAGGCAAACTCAGAAAAAGCTTCCGTAAATTTCTGCAAAAGGCTACGATCACATAGGATTGGATAATTAAGCCAATTGTGTAATGCATTTTATAACAATGCCCATCACAATTGACTTCATGCATTAAACCTATGCAAGCATTGAACGTTCAATCTATGTCGATTTGACTGTTTCATGTATAAATAATAGTTACATATAATACATGCAGACCTGTCTGCCTACATCATTAACGTCGACAGCAAACGTTTACGTTTCTTATAATAGACTCACTTCTTAAACTATCTCTAGTTGAGTCAACAGTAGTTCGAACTTGATGGCCAACATTCAAAGATATGAAACGACATTCGCTTTCTGGGGAGATCAAGGACCTTGGGTCTGGCGAAACCAATCACATTGAAATCTATGACGTTGGTTGATGCTCAATATTTGCATCCTCTTGGATCCTAATCGGATCTTCCTTACGAGCATAGAGGAATGATTCTTGTCTGCGTAATGTGCACAATGATGCTATTACGGAATAACGATACAAATCTGCAATCTACAGATAAGGGTAGCAATTTTCCCCAACCATTTATAGCAGCCAAGGCCGCAAAAAAGTAATTGTTAATCTTGACTAAAGCTAAATATGGCTGGAGATGAAAACGATGGTAATTATTTTGAGCACGCCACATCACAGTTGCTGGTGCATCGGCATTTCGTTATGATAATACGGCGAAATTCTGAAGAGAGCAAACTCCGTCGAGGCCAGCATACGATATAGAGTACTATACAAAGCAGGCTCCTCTATATGTGAATAACGAAAGAATTATAGTAGTAATAATAATGTTTAGAAGTCATAAAGAATTGTCGTGTTTACATATTTCTGTGACTGAAAGGGTGAAAAGCAAGCTCCAAGCTAAAAGTAGCAAAGTGTTTAAAAAGTTTAATTTACGAAAAATTGCTGGCTTTATAAGGTTTTGGTGAGTGTCAGAATCGTTTCGTTTAAAATTTCTGCAAGATATAATATCCGAGGTTACAGTGAACACTTTTCTATCAATAATAAGCGCATCGTGTGTCTACAATACGGTTGCCTGATATTTAAGGATTTTTCAGGCGATCTTTCTGCATAATGGCTTTAACCAGAAACACAAGTTCTCTTCCAATTTACATATATTTTATTAAAATATTACGTTTAATTCTAAAGTTTGGCAACAGTTCTTGTCATCTTATCTTTTGTAGGAAATACTGTTACTCACTACAACAGAATTCTGTATGCATTTGTTTTAACAATCACGCACAGATTTTAAATGTTGCATATTAGTGCTACTTTTCTGTTCAGTCAGGCGACTCAACTAATTATAATGTACAAAAATCAGTGACAACACGTACACACATTTGACCACACACACATATACACATTGTCCAACCTGAATGTTACCTCGTATTTCTCACAAATATCGATGAAATCTTCAACGTCCCGCCTCGCATTGGCGACAACCGAAGTGGCGCCCGTCGCAATTGACGTCGGAAAAAAGATGGAACCCGAAACATGACTGATTGGGCACCACTGAAGCAATATGTCAGACCCGCGTATCATGCGCACGCCATCGTCACTTTTACGCCACGTAAATCATGCAACGCAAAATCGAAGGCACATTACTGTCAGACGGCTCTCCTGTTTGTCGGTGATTTTCCTACCCAAGTATCTGTTGCAATCAATAGAATCTTTGCCCCAACGATACTGACAGCTCTGCTTCAGGGCGCAGATTGACAGGACGGCAAAATGCGTTAGGAACATGCTTTCTAGATAAACACGTAACTGTATGTTTTCCGTTTTGTCCATGTTTTTTTACTTACCCCGAACACAACAGCTGAGCTTGATGCGAGAAATGCGTATGCAATACGCCTTTAGGCAGTCCTGTCGTGCCCGAAGTGAACGTAATTAGCACTTCATCCTCACGAGGGCGAACGTCCACTGGAGGCTCGAATGGACTAAGACTGAAATCAAGGCGGCGCTCAATCTTAGAATCTGCATTTGAAAATATACATATATACGTGGTGTAATCATTAAACATGCGCATGCTATTAGGTTTGGTTAGTTGCTAATGACACACCTATTCAAAAGGAGTTCTTGAACGGTTCTTAGTTCCGGATGCGAACCTGGTGGAGTTTTCACATTCGCCAGAATGACAGTCTGAAAGCAAGCGTTTTGTTGCAATAATTAGCGTTTAAACGATTTTAACCCTTGTAGATTTGGCAACCTATTCAATCTTTGTCATCAAATAAGCGCAGGGCAAGTAGCAACTTCTCTTACCTTAACTTCAGGAAGCTGATCCAAACAGTCTAGGGTTACTTCGTATGCTGCATCATCCGTAATGATAAACTTGACGTCTGCGTTCAAACACTGATACACCATTTCCCCTGTAGGGTGGTAAAAGGTACAAATAGAAGCAATCATAGAAAGGCTTACCTCCCTAGAAAAACTAGTTGTTGGGACGAGGATGACGTTGTCCATGCGATTTGGTAGCAGATGCTCGGGGAAAATCGACAAGAACACTCTAATACAACTACCAACGATAACTGAATCTATTCATAAATGAACAATCAGCAAGTTAACAATTGCTATTCAGTATTTACCGTTACTATGGAATGATAAGTCATAGTACTCGATTACTGTTAGCATTATTTGTCTCTAATGGCTCGAATATAGAAGCATTCTCAAGAAGAGTTTTGGCGTGACTCGTCGACACGCACAGATCAAACTTTGCCCAAAAACAGAGCGTTATTGTCTCCGTAATGTGTGGTGGCGATATTAAAATATGGGATACCTTACTGATATTTCTCGGTAGCGTAGTAGAACGTTATAAATATTGGGCCGCTTAATAACCCGCTGCCTAATAATTTCACAAAAACAATAAGAATTCCACTTATTAAAGGAATACTTACGAACAGTAAGGGTGGTTTTGCAGGCCACTACAGTTGCGTTGACAAAGTGAACTGCGAGATAGGCTAGAAAGATGTCTATTGAGTTGTTGCCATGAACTGCTACGCGGTCTCTCGCAGAAATACCTAATTCCTGGAAAGCTCCCGCTAGCCGTTCGACCTGGTTGAGAACGTTATTAAATGTGAGGATACGTCCGGTTCCATACTCGATCTGCAACAGACGAATTCAAGCAACCAAAAGGAGCATGCACAAGTTCTCGGTGGCTTTTGACTGGCACGTCGTACAGGTTATGCTACTTAGAGTTGCTCGCGATCTGTATCCCAAATGATATTGTCTCGTATCGTCTGATGTCCATGCAGGCGTATAGGCAGATTACAGAGTTTCGTTGAAACCAACATGCAATTCGGGTTTTCCGTAGTGCTTTGTGCTCATTAGGAACGGAAGTTTTCGCAGTTAAGCACTTCGCCTACTTGCTTATATGCTCTATCCATACTGAACAAGTAAATCTACAATTAAATCGGTTGGTAGTAATGACGTTCGTTTGATCTACTCACCAATGCGACTTTATTTCCGTAAAGGAGGCAACGGTTCCGGTAGAAGATGTGCGCGGGCAGTTCTTCGACCACGCGATCTTCCAATTCGGATGTGACGATCATGTTTAACAGACTCACGTCCACATGCCCACAGCCCCCGCACCAGAATGAACGCAGAACCATGGCGCTAACTTGAATCTCTTCCTCCAGGAAAGGGGGACGCAAGCTTCAGTCTTCAGCAGCTAATCGACTTTGTCTCTTAGGGCAGGTATCACAACAATCAATTCCGTCTCCATCCTCAGTCTATAGCAGACGACACTAATGTACGACTCCTCCAGAATGAAGTCTTGAATGAATACAGAAGAAAGGAAATGTTGCCCCCGCGGGAACCGATGGCCATGCGAAAAATGCCCTCGCCGTCTTCGAGTTGCGCCCTCTTATTCTCGAAAAGACCTCTGATCATCTGCGGAGTAGTCTTGCCCGTCTGCAATCGGTGGTAAGTCGACATGCGGAATCTCTAAGCAACTTGCTTGAAAACCGAGTGCGGGCCTGTGCACGTATCTGATTGCTGAACATATAAGTGCAGGGGCCCGCACGAATAATGTACAAGACAGATTTATTAAACTTAAAGCAACAGAATTATCTGGACACTCATAAAAGCACTCATGGTGAGGATGCTGTCCGTGTTGTTTTTTTGATGGCCAGCCGGCGAAGTTTACAACTTGTTTGGAAGATACTTCGTGAATTGTAACAGTTTTTGACGTTTATATTCCTATATCAATTTTTCAACATTTTCAATTTTACACAACCATAGCTTTCGATAAGAACAGTTGAGAACTCTTAAAACAGCGTTTTAAACAGCTGCTACCGGGTATAGATAACTGTTAACACAATTCACTCGACTCGTCTTTATGTGACCCGTACTCTAACGAAGACCCCCACTGTGTGCATAGTGCAACAAGGAATTCACCTTTCACTTTGGCAGATTCAGTCCCATCTTCGACTTTTCGCTCTGATTCTCCATATCTGGCTGTGATTGCTTTTGAGAAGGTACTACATGTTATCCAGATAGATTCACCACTTCTGACGCCAACGTTATGCCAACATTGTGTAAACGTTTGGACCGCGCTGCTACTCTGAACAAGACATTTTCAACAAAAAAAAGAGCAACGTTCAAATAACATGACCGACGTCAGCTGCAAGGCAGACATATGCTACGCTAGAATTAGTACATTCTCAGCGATAATATAATTTGGTAAAACAGGACAACGTTTTACGGTCCTTCACGTGTTATTTAAACTCATCCTATCATCCTCGACTCCTGATAGCTCTGGCATGACGGAGACAAACCACCTAGGAGACAAGCGAAGCAGTGTACAACAGAGAATCCTGTTTGGTAAAGATCGATGCAAAGGCAGCCTCCACTAAATGGATCCCTTGTCCGCGACCTGTTGTAAAGAGTATGCCGCGCCAATTCCCGGCGGCCTGTTCTACGATTTTCTCAACCTATTGCCTGGTTTCGACTGTAGCCCAAACCGATATTGTAGGCAATATAGAGGAAACTAGCGATTCTTAAGGTAATTACCACATTACTTCAAACGTATGTGTTCTAATAATTTCCACGAATGTGCATTTTCGCTTTGCATTTTCGCTTTGCATTTTCGCCGATCTTCTATGCGTCGGGACACACTGTAGTGATTTTTGTTATAAGAATCTCCGAGTGTGAGTTCCCAACGGTGCAGACGTGATATGCAGCCTGCGTGCAAGTTTCGACTACGGATCCTCACACTACAGGCGACCTCATCAAAATGTATCGACTCAAGCGCGATATAGGAATCGGAGACGATCAGGGCGATATGCAAACACGTATTCGCTCTGCCAGCCAGGCCTACCTTACGTGAGACCAAAACCGGTCATTATGTCGCTACAGCTGAAAATTAAATTCGATCTGCCCATAACAGATTATTTACATTAGCTGTTACAGATTGGCGACTGTCGACGTGAGCACAGACCGCGCCGCCTTGCAGATAAATATGAAAAAAATGATAAACATAAAAAAAATAGTACATTTAAATCGTTGTCGACCACTCACGTTGCTTGCACTTATCTCAGCCTATCTACTCAATAATATCGATGCGATAAGGTTTAAAGGGAGTGCTATGCTGACGCGGAGTGTGTGTAAGAATACGATACGGTGTCTAGCCGTTCCCATCGACGAAGGCTACGGAAAGTTGTATAATAGCGCTACATTTCCGACGCATTAGTAGAAGTATTACTGTCGTAAAAACTAGAGCCGATTGTCGACATGTATGTTGAAGCAAGCACGAATTAGAATAAAATGAGCTCATACAAAGCTAAGAGTGCGTGAAAGTCACTGATCATGAGTATTCTGGGATGTTTTCCAAACTAACGAACGACGTGGATGAGTTCCACGGATACTTCGCGATTAGGCTCGTTTCAGTATCATATGCCCGTTTGCCTTCGAGCTTAGACGTTACCCCGATATTCTACTCGGGTAGGCGTTGTGACGCCAGTGACTCATGGGAGCAAAAGAAGGCATGCATGTTTACGAGCTTATTTAACCATGTGGTCACGTTGTCTCTCTATACTCAGCTGTAGCATCTGGGTTTCGGACCTTCGATAACTTATTCATATAAATTCACGCATTGATCATTTTTTTGACAATTTATTTATCCCTTCCGTGGTACGAAACTTTGAGAGAAATATTTACGCCTCTGGAAACTCTCATTCCAATATAACGACCCACATTCAATAAACAGATGGTCTATTATAGTTAGATCCTTTTGCAAAGATCAGCTTTCTTGTTCTTATAGCAGCAAATGATGAACTATTACCTTAAATAAATTACGCTTTTAACATCTATTTGTTAAAAGCTAAAGTGTTCATTCAGATGAGTGAATTAGTTGTTCATCATTTTAGGTTACCTATCTCAGTCCGATATTATCTTTGTACTGCACAAACAAGGCCCAAAACAGGCTCCTCAGACAGTGAATTTCGTAAAATCTCTAGCAATCGGCCTTCTTCGCCCTCTTTGAGGCCGACATTCAGATGCGGCAATGGAGATATTGTGGAACCTGTTGTATTCTACCGTCTTGATAAAAGGAACCAAAGGCCATGAGCATCTTTTTTCGTAAAGCAAAAATAATACAAATGAATATAGCCAGTGTACAATCGAATGTTCGTAGAGAGCAACATTACAACTCCATGAGCGAACTCCGCGGTGCCAACCGGATCGATATCACTCGATTTAGCTCACATGAGATCGTAACTCAATAGAGAACACGACTCATCCGTATTGCTGATATCATAGTCCCTGCCAACAATTATCGTTAAGGTTATACTGAAGATCATTGAAAATTCTTCAACGCAGAACTAAATATATAAACACTGCCAGTTTGGCCAAATCATTGTGCTCAGTGCTAATTATGACTTGTGCAGTCAGTGGAACTGGGTTGGACGCCTGCTCGTGGCGGCCACCGGGCAACAGACACGGGCTTCGGTCAGTTCTAGTTCCTTCGAAGATTATGCCCTGGATTTGGCTGCCCCATTAGCCATTGTAGAAAAGGTCGGCCGGCCTCGCGTAGGGCCCACCTTTGCATTGATGGTGCGAAACTTATAGGTGACTAATAGTGCTCCCGCGAAAGGTCGGGTGACTGGTTATTCGGCGAATTCTAGGCTCTCGGGGGGTGTTTGGACGGATGGTGCTCTACCAAAGCCACACCAGGTTCAGTACCCTTGCTTGAGGGTAGCCGTCACCCCGCTGCTGCCGAATAACTGAAACACTGACACTGGATCTCGAAAAGAAAAAGATAGAAAAGCAATGATGGGGAAACAAAAGATAAAGGACGCTAGTGGCGTACAATTTATGACGGGGTTTGCCACCTCACACAATACTAGAATGACAAGCAACCAGGCCTCTTCAGCACGGGACGCGACTAGAAAAACTGGAGGTGAATCGATTTGATCCGCTCACACCGACGACTACAACCCTGCGAGTGTCACCAAGAAGAATAACAGAGGCAAAGGGTGGTCGACCTGATGGAAATCGTGACCTCGCTGAGATTAAAGTCGGCGGCCCTTGCAAATAAACCCAAAGAGTCGGGCAGGCTTAGAAAGCGGAAGGCTAACAGCTTACTGACCTACAGCTATAGCAGGAGGAGCAAAGAAGGAAGGCGGAACAAGCAACACCGGAAGGTGAGTGAAAGCTCCAGGAGCCGGTGGGCAAACAGGGGAAGGTCAAATTGGGCCTGCCCGACTTGTCAAAAGAGGTGGGCGACCTGGCCATGTTTACGAGCGAAGATTAGAATAATCTGGTGTTCCTTAGAAGAGGGTTGATGTCGCTAACGAAATACACAATCGAGCTTATCGGGGACATTAAGGCCGCAAGGCCAGTAGGGTACCCAATGATCGGGAGCTGCGGGAG
>MNPL01009021.1:0-13005 GCA_002081605.1 Tropilaelaps mercedesae | reverse complement strand
ATATATATATATATATATATATATTTATATATATATATATATAAAGAGTGAGAAGGAATATGTTTATGGCGATTTATATTAGCAGTGATTTTCTTAGGAATTTCTTTCTCACAGAAGTAATTTTGCTCGCCGTTTCTTTTTGCCTGCGCTCTCGCATCCCAACGCTGAGTCCACCACGTTGAGCTCACCTCCCCATAGTTCACCCAGTCAAGTGCTAGGTGTCGTGCGAGAACGCTTTGTTATAAATCGTTCGCTGCTAAAGATTCGTCACTACCCACGCAGCCACCACCAACCTCCGGCACCCCGGTCCACCTTCCTTTGAAGGCGTTTGCAGCTCTCCTTCTCGCATCATCGGTGAGAGAAAGCGCAACTATCATTTCAAGTACTCGTTACTCTTTAACCCGAAACAGCAACAGCAACTGCAACAACAAGGACAACATTATCGCCACAACCCCTGAGTAGTGTTACAGACACAAAAGACATAACAAATGTGGGAAACTTTGCGATAGTGCGCTTTCACTACGATCTTTCGGGCGCCTTCGATGGGTGAGCAGTTAACATGACCTACAGTTGAAGCGATGGTGGATTTACTTGGTGTCTTGGTTGTTCAATGCCAGTGGGGACCTATCTCCGCTATATAGAGAGGGATTGAGTTATTTAACCACTTTTCTGTTCATCTGTTCAAGTACAGATAGTGTTTGAGCACTTCTTCGAGTGCTCTGCACGGTTGGCTCCCGGGAGAATGCAGGATCTACATGAAAAAATGTTAACCTCTATACTGTAATTATGCTACTACATATTTGTAGAGTCATCTTGTTCTGTATGAGGGACAGAAAACGGTTTGCTTTCAGTTTCTTCCGGCACATCGTCTACGGATGTTGTCAGTGCACATAACCTAAGTAGATTTATGAGAGTAGATACATATTGCCACCATTAAATTATAAACGTGTGTGTAAGTTACAAGTGTGCGAGCACACGAAAAAATATATTAGTATAGAAGGCATTACAACATTGGTGTTCGTAGTCCAAACAAGTTATGCTGCAAAATAAGTGTGCATTCGATACGAACGCTTGCTTTGCCAAGATCAGAGCGAATGCTGAATCCAGTTTTTATTACGCTGTTCTTTTTCACGTCCATTTGAAGCTACATGGGCCCTCCTGTTGTCATAATCTAACTATAATATAAATTTCCCGAAAGCATTGTTCAGCTTATCAAGTTTACTCCAAAACCCTTCATGCGTGTTTAGTAGCTCTACAGTGTGTAGTTATTCTTGCCCTCATAATCTTCTGCCTTTTCTTATCTCATAGTTGGCTTGACATTTAGTTAATGAGAAAACATAACATCGTGTCTTCGCTTACCAGTTTCTGACGCAGACTTATACAAAATATGTGAATACGTCATGCGGTTGCCTCATGTCTAAACATTACAAAAATTCCATGTTTATGAAATTTTGCAACTAGAAGGTATGCTGTTAAATTGTCGCTATAAATTGCGCACTGATAATTGAACGAATAACCATACTCATTATGACACTGGCTAATACAAGGTGCCTGCAGGTTGCTGGTTTTGCATATTCTGTTTACTCCAGTTACCACAGCGAATATAAGCCACGGCATTTGAGAGAAACTATAGTTAGATGTCGGCAGTACCTATTTATACGATGATCATTACAAGCTCGTTCGCTCAATCCTTTAATCAAAGAATCAAAGGCTAAACCTAAAGGAAGACTGAGATGGTCCGTGATTAACGTTCAGAACCTGGATCATCACTGACATACAGGCAAAACGTAAAGCTAAAATCATACCTACATGCTACTTATTTATTTTTCCTGTCATGCATACTTTCCAACAATATATCGTTCCACTTCGAAAGGCAAATTATGCAGAACACTTCGAATACAGTCCACTAACTTAAAAAGGAGACCACAGGAGCATTGACCCAAGCGAAACAGAGCAAGCAATATCCTCTTTCTTTTTCTTAGACCGGCACTAGACGCGATCGACTAAATGCTGGCTCGAGTCACTATAGTGAGCCAAAACTCCACAATAGGGCATAGGAATGAAGGGTTTCCATTTCGGAACCAACAGCACCCTCAACCGATTAAATATATTCACCTCGATTGATGTAAAAAATAGGTAAATGTGGAGTTGTTTAGCCCAAGATGTTTTGCGATCTCACGGTGATATTATTTTTCTAACCTGTCTAACAGAAGACGTCGATTATCCAATGTCCACGGTGAACATCGCAGACACCACTCAGCATTGGATCCAAATACAACACGCATCTTTTTGTTCGGTTGAAGGTTAGCCCAACATTTAAATCGGTTAGTTGGACAATTTTATGCAGTACCTTCCTCACGTCCTGCCAACTCGCTTCTTTACCACAATTCAATCCTTGTGTACTGCGGCACGCCTTCGTTAATCCTACTTCAGTATTCAGTACTACAAGAAGGTGGCACAGAACACCAGTCATTTGTTTCACATGTATGGCAACGGAATAAAGAGCAAACGCTATGCCGCGAAGCAATGTTAGCCGCGTTCACTATTCGATTTATCCTTATCGTCACACTGTTGTGCCCGTAATATTTCTTCATAGCAGTTGTGCAGAAGTAGCGATTCGTCGTCGTCGTCGTCGTCGCTGTCAATGTGTTGTGTTACTGTCGGTTGCTGCCGTTAAAGTTGGTAAAAGTTGCTCTTAAAATCGCCGTCATAGTTCATGGCCTGTTAGCGTTTGCGGCTGTCTTTTCGGTTTTCGCTGCTGTTGTGTGCCCGGTGATACGCATGTGGGAAGGAAGATGCTGGTTAGTACAGGTTTCGGCCCAGGTTTCGGTACAGGGGACGGCCAACTTGGGTGTATTTTTTGTAGCCGTGGATGATCAGTGGCGACATCAGCGGAACGAAGCAAAAAAGAGAAAGATATATGCGCTACAGAGGGGTAGATGCTGTATGGTCTATGGATAGAAATGATAATACAATGAATCAAAGACTAAGGAAACGCTTTAATTTAACCGGTTCTCTTGTCAATTCTCCATATAACTCCGTTCGCGGTGAACGCCGACGACAGGTTGATCAGATTAGATGCTGCATTCTAGAGCTGGGAATGCTGATCTTCGTAGCGGTTGTCTTGGTGGTGGTTATTTGCACAGTGTCAAAGGGATAGGTACTATACATTCGCAGATAGAAAAAGGATAAAGCGAGGGAACAGGAGGAGAGCAAGAAAGGGTAAAGTAACGGAGCACCAGAGACGTTCCTTAGGTTAGGTATCTAAGAAGAACAAAGAGCAAGACCACATAAAAATAAAACCGATACCATTGTACGTCATTACCGCCACTGCTGTCATCATCTTGCCGTTATTTGCCATCATCATTTTACCATGGCACAATCGATTGAAATTTCCGTCTGTCCGTAGACAGCTGACCCTTTCCGGATTCACCACAATGACTACCATTGCAGCAACGTTTTCCTCTTCATTCTTCTTTTGTGTGGGTATTCGGTTCATAAGTTGCGATGCCGGTGTCTGCTTGCGTTGTCTAATTTTTTTCTCCTTATTGGGAGATTATTGGCGTTTTTTAATAATGTTTACTGTAGTGGTTTTCACTACTTGCATTGTTATTCGCCGCAATTCCGATTCATTTCGGCCGCCTGCTCCGCATCCGTTTGGCTGCGGTTTGCAGCTTCGTCGGACATTTGTCGTTGGCAGCATGGCCGAATTGTTTCGCTCGAGGTGTAAGGTAAAACTGCGAAAATGCTGTTGATGGTGATTTGGGTGCGAATAGACACATTGAAAAAAGGATATTGACAAAGTAAATAATGTGTTAAATATAAACGGCCCTTAGTTAGCATTATCGCAAGTGTGCATTACCGTTCGAAACGAAAAAAGGTGAACCGGTTCTGGTTAAAGGAAGTACGACGTCTGATTATGTATAAAAGGTAGGGTCGAATTGGTCAAAGAGATTAACCATGAAACGTGTACATGCAAAGTACTGTATTCATGATTTTCCGATGGACATAGTCGTTTCGATGTTATATTCGTACTTTTGTTTAATTCTCGTGAACAAGTCAAGAATAAAAGAAAACTTTCTTGCTTATGGTAACATCAAAATGCTGTTGCAGATGGATGTTAATAATGTGTTATGTTTATTTTATATCAATTTGTGTGTTGCTTACGTTCTAGCCAAAAATACGTTTACTCACTATTGCCAGCTAGAGCATATTCTTTAAATACAGCTATTGAGAGAGACTCAAACTCCAGACCAAATTAGGTGGCAGCCTGTTGCTGGCCGTTAGTAGCGGTACCTATTTGCTTGGCGCCCCTATTCTATAGTTGCGACGCCCAATCAATTAGTCGAGGAGTTAATGTTCAGCCATTGACCGACGCTCCTGACCCATGTTTCCCTAGCTGAACCGGAATAGATGGGAAAATTTGGCCGAATTGTCCCGATCTCACTACTCGTTTAACTAACGCCGTCCCCCCGGGGTCCCAGGCAGCAGTGTCCTATGCTGGTGGTGAGTAAGCTGATACTTTCGATTCGCTCTGTTATCCACAGGGAATGGCCTTTTGAGGGGTCGTCGTTCCCAAATTCGGGATCGAGTTAACTTTGCTAGTACAACCGTTTGAATCTCTGCTTCGATCAATATTGGACCGCTGCAGGGCGGCTGAACTGCCGACTCCATTATGCGTAAAATCTGGCCAGGCGCCAACAAGGGCGGGATTCTGTCTTGAGAAACTAAGTTCCTGTAAAAATTGTGTACAAATACTCGCTAACCCGATACGCTAGCAGGCTACCAGTGAGGTTCTCACTTTAATTTGGATACATTTTCGATAAAATTACACACTCCTGAAACTAATTTAGACACCTTACAGACCAAAAATGGTACACAAGTGTTAAATTGTGAGGAAAATTGTTATTTAAACAATCTTGTGTTGGCCATACTCAAAGTCTTGCCTGCGATCTACTATCTAAATAGGACGGAGCAAAAGGCAGAGGTGGCAGTCCACATTACCTACACTCTTGATCACTGTGTACATGTCACTGCTTCTCGTTCACTATCGGCAACATCAGCAGGACCCTCAATCCGACCGGGAGCCTGTCATCAGAGTAACGATTTTGATCTGACTGTGTTGTCGGACTGCTATCAACCCACAGTTCAAACAAACCTATTTGGGTAGATATTTTGAATTGTAGAGATTCCAACATGAAGTACAGAATCTGTCTGTCCGTGTGTGATGGCCAATACTCCCGTATTTGCCACGGGGTGTTGACTACACACGAGGGGGTTAACAGAGAGACTTGTTGGATATTTTTGTATGGACAAATGAATAGATACGTTCATATCTGTATGCCTACACTAGCCTATATATGTAGTTTGGCCAGAGGGTTACGCGTCGTATAGGCTTGTGTTAACGAGGGGGTTGCCTGCAATTCTGTTGCCGATTGCTGGCCTTCTTTGTTGCTAGTTGACTAGCCGCTCACGGGCTGGTGCATCGATTCGGACTGCAGATCGACTTATTGGCGACAAGCGATTGCCGTAGCTGTCTCGCCAAGCACTCGTGAGAATGTGAGGGGAGAGCACAACTAATCATTTTAGCTTTATATTGGGTGGAAGGGTGGGACTATCTTTGTGTATAGGCCAGGGACTACACGAATCATCGAGAGAAATGGAGTCAACTTTTGGGGATTCCCTTCTCGGGGATAAAGCTTCGTCATCGCGCCACGCCTAACGTGAGACCAACAATGCTTTCTTTATTTCTCAGCCGTACGCTGCCTCACCGTTTCAAGGCGTGCTCTGAACAAAGGCGTGGCCAACTTGAGCGAGATCGGTCGCCACAGACTACCCCGGTGTCGCCGTCGGCGGCACCGTCATACACAACGAATCACAAATCGGCGGATATCGAGCGGCAAAAGAGAAGCACTGTCAGACTTATTCGACCGGAATAAACGTGTAGCCAGCTAGGAAAACGGGAGAGAAAAGCATGCGTCTACACGGGTGCAAAAAGGATTTTTTAGCCTAATTTTTTTGACCGGTAGGCTCCGACTACCACACCCCTATCTGGCCATCCGAGCGTGCCTGGTCAGACCGCGAAGAGTCAGCTCGGGGGACGGCTCACCCTCGGCTGCCCTTGGGAAATAAATTGAAAAAAGGGGAAAAAGCCACTACACGGAGAATTGTGAAAAATATTCCAGCATTTTCTTCTTTACGCCGCGTGGCTTCTTCGCCACATTGAAGAGCCGTTTAGTGGGTGAACAACGGAAAAGCCCTGGGCCGAAGATAAAATAATACACGGTTATAGATTAAGCTACAATGGAAGGAGAGAACGCGGGGAAGCTTGCAGAGGCTGCGACGGCCACAAGCGGGTAAAGTAGCCAGGATAATCAAAACAGATATGCATACATTTATAGTATATGCCGACCCCCTACTCTGCCTGGGTCGAAGGGACAGTTTGAGATTGGAAGAGTTATGCTAAAATCCGGGGAGTATTATTAGATAGAAATGCAACAAGATGGGATGATTCAACGCATGCCGTAGTGATAGCAAGAACTCATCGTACAAAGTCCATCTCTGTCTTAAGTGGAATGAATGCAAATACGGGGTTTTCACCACATTCTTATTATATCTAGGAGACAGAATCGCCTCCGGTAGATAGGTGCTACCCAGCTGTACTAGTAGTAAAGGACAGACTGTGAGTTACTGGACGCGTCATAGACAGCAAGCAATCACTCATGGCCGCACCTTCTTCAACTAATGGCATCTATTTAGTTAGGCCATCGTGACGTTGCGGCACTGCGGATATGCGGATGCTGTGTGCATATACATAGATAGTTGACAATCAGCTCGTAGCTTACGTCGAATAGAATGCCTAATGTGTCAGTCTTACTTCAAGTTATTGTTTCAAGCTCCGTATCAAGATGCACGTCAAGGCCGCATATAACATGTTCGTCTATGAAAAGTAAAAATCGATGGATTCATTTCCATAAATGGTTTTTTGAACAAACCGATATGAACCCTATGCATAAAATGTTCCAACATTTTTTTACCATTGCACAACCGTGCAAATAGCCTCATCTATAACGATCGGGTGATACGTTTTAATTACTGCTAAACTTACTGCTGTGTTAAGTTCTTTTTTGATGGTTTCGTATGACAATTGTCGAACGAGTCCGTTAGTATTTTCTCACTCTCGAATACAACGCTACACGCGTGTGTTCATGGGTGTGTGAATGTGTCCATGTGTGTGTGTCTGAACAAGCCGAACAGGTAAAAGATTTAGGTAATCGCCAGATTTGTATGCAAATTCTGTTAACCTCCCCAAAGCGATGTGGCGATGCCCGGGGGCATCATTGGACCACTTCGAAGGAGTCTTTCTGCTGTACCCCCATCCGGCTACAGCTTTCGACAGAGCTCCCACCCCTAAATCTGGGAACAAAACGAGGAGATGAGAGGCGACAAGTGGTTTCGAACATCGAACCTTTGAACGGCGTCGTTCAATGCCTGACACTGCTCAGGCGTTGAAGGTTAGAAAGGAGAAAGCAGTTTGTCGCTCTTGTATGTTTGGTCGAAACGACAAGTTTCTGTCGAGTTGGGATATTCAGAACCTCTCCCCTGAACAATGTAAATCCAGCTTTCGTATGCGTGAACGGTGAGAAGTTCACGTTTCTACCGTCATCTCCATCACGAGGCTACGTGCCTGCTATTGAAGCCGAGCACAACCGCTTTTCGCACGTTCAGCCGTGCAAAATCAACAGAAATAAGAAAGGCAATAGAAATTCCCTAAGTTTTACGATTCGGCGGCAGAGCGTGGGACGAATAGAACTTCCCTTCGGACTTCACAAAGTCTAAATTGAGTTCTATGCTGTTTGGCACAGAGGGTCCTTTATGATTCTCATAACCTTTATTTTATATATGCTTACAGATATTTAACCAAGTAAATCACAACGTTATAATCACGACTTGAAATTAGTTCCTGATGCTTTGCCCGTCGGCTAGCTGCGGCCAATCCAGCATTCACTGAACAAGTTTTCCGACATCTCTTTATGCTTCTGCCGGTGGTACCGTAGCAATGTTGTTATCTTGCTTTATCTGGCTGTGCTGAGTGACGTTACATCCCGCCTACCTGTTCCGAATCCACGTGCCAGCAAAGTGACTGGCGTCGAATCGGCAGGTCTCCGTTTGTCAACTAACTGCAAGCAAACTTAGCACGACGCCAAACGGAATTCACGGAATACATCGCTCCCAACAAACTCATATGATTTAAGTAATCATACCATCAAAGCCGTTTAGTGTACAGCTGTGAAGGCTTGAAAGATGATTTGAAACTATGATATTTTGAAAGTAAATTTTATGTTTTGAATAGCCAGTGGTGGCCTTTATATTGTCAAGAGTGCCAATTGTTTAAAATTTTCAGTAGTTAAAGGTCGATTTCCTGTGTAAATTGAAATAGACTTTCCATGTAACCTAACTGCGAATTTTGATGCATGGCATTCTCTTTAGTAGCAGCGACAATCTGTTAATAAAAGAAACGGTTGAAGAATACAAGAGAACAGTAACAATCGTGCATTTATGGCAGTAACAATGTAGAAATACGAGGTAGTGACAATGTAGAAATACTACCCTTATGGCATTAACAATGCAGAAATACTGCCATGCAGCTTAGCAACAGTCACGAAATTTATTTAAGGACCAACTTTTGTATTCGTTGTAATTATTTTTGCAGATTTTGTTTCATAGTTGACGGATTCTGTAATACAGTATCACTAACTCAAATGCAGCGTCATTTGCGTTGTGGGGACAACTCGCTCGTCCAAGGTTCTCTATGTACCAGCAAAGACGCCAAAGGCATGAGCAAACAATAAAGAGAAGCTAAACCAGAGCTGTGAACCACTGCGCTCTCAGTCAATTTCTTCCTCTTAAGTCTTTTACTGTGCTTTCTGCATCATGCAAGTCCTATTGTATGCGTGTTAGTAAGAATTGCGCATATTACGAGGACCTACTTGTACAATCTCTTTTCGCCTAAAGGCCTAGAAATTAATAGCTTTTTGAATAGAACTAATCATGTGAGATGCGTCCTATTCGTGATGGTGCTAACAATGGTGCTGTAGATAAAGACCCTATTGTGTATCTAACCCTGGACCTTTCCCCTTCACTATATGCGCAAATCTCGGAATGCATTTCTGTGGCTATTTTACTGAGTTTGACTGCACCTTGGTCTAAATCACATATTATTTAATACATTATAAGTCCTCTTTGCGGACAGAGTTTTTCGACCGCGTGGTGAGTATTGCTTGCTAGCTGTTCGACCACGTGTGAGCCTTCATCGCTGGATATATATAGCCAAGTTGAATATGGATAGGAAGCCATTCTTGTCAATTCTTGGCGCAGTTTGTTACGGCGCTGTTGTTGTTAAAGGATCTACTAAAACCATAACCGATATTGCATTTTTCCTGGAGGTGGATTTTTAAGCTATCCATTTGCGAATATCCTCACCGTGAATGAGAAGGTGTGGCTGCGTTGAAAGCAAGCGTTTTAGTACATAGGGACCTGAGATCGTTTGTGATGCAATTGACGCAAAATATTCGTCTTAGGCATATATGCATCATAAATTTAGTGTAGTTACTCACTGCTGCAATAAGGCAGTTCCCAGAGAGTCGGTGCTCTTGTCGCAATATAGACGTTTTCCCATGAATATAATTTTATCAAAATCTCGCCCGGTCTAAAATGAATAAAATCTTTTTAGAAAACTTTCAAATTGATAATAAGGTTGTTTTACTCACTCTTTCTCGATTACGCTCCCCCTTTACTGTTCTCCACTTCTACGTGGCCGTGTTGCTGCCGAGTATTCTTTCCGTCATTCTTAGCAAAATTATTGTACAATTTCAGCAGCCACTACTTCTTTGACTGTGTCTGTTTTTGTTGTCGATACTCTTCTCAATCTCCTTTTCTCTTTGGTTCAATTGACGCTGCTACCGCGTCATTTTCGCGAGCAATAACTCGCAACAGCAATGCCACAGCATCATCGCAATGAAAACGGTGACAACCTGATGAATTTGCTAAGCGTGCTTAGAAACCGTTTGTATACATGTTTATGAATATCTGTCTTCGCAAACGCGTGCGTATGTGAGAATGCAAATGAATGTGAACATAAATTTACACAAATGCTTTACGAATAACAATAATAATAAAATTCGTAGTTTTTAGTTCTTTAAAGACTATTTTTTTATCTTCCGTGAGCATTACAGCTCTTAAAAAGTTGTCTTCAAATCAACACAAACAGTATAATAATACGGGAACTATGAGTAAATAGAAAGGACTATTTCGTGTGTTTCTGGAGATGAAAACAGCCGAGTATACGCATCTGCCGTTGTTGTTCTTGCATAAAGGGCATAAAACTCAATAACACTGCAGCATATTGTGCCACCTGTAATGCTATACCACAACCGCCTTCTTGCAGACTAATAAGTTTAATATCTTTTATTCTATTGAGTTCTGAGAACCGGTGCTCTTAGTTTGCAGAGAACATTTTCGGCTTATTAAACATGTGGGCTTTTATTTTTCATATGTCAACTGAACACCCGGAATTTAGTTAGACTAAGGTTACTTAGCTTTTGTTGATTGTACAAAAACTAGCTTTTTCAATCTGATATGGCCGATGGTGGAATAAAATTTACCACTACGTGTATGTTTCCCGCTAATTATTCATAACACTGATTTTTGCGCTGTGCGAAGATTTAAGTGTGGCCTGAAGGTTACCGAGCGCAACGGCTTGTCCACGCATGGTGCATTTCTGAAATATAAATATATTACCATCTTTGGCTACATTTTCGGTGGCACCTTTGTATATTTCGGGATGCACGCATTATACATAATCGTTTGCTATATGGCCCCGCCAATATTTCTACTACAGTAAAAGATACCTCGCATTTTTGTTTCGAAGACAGCCCGCTCATTTGTATACTACATGATAGGCTCTTTACCAGGTTGGGGCCACTGTTTCCATCTTTATCGTTTTGCTACTGCCGCTAGTGGCACCCGTCCTGCTTTCGCCGTTTTGCCATAAACTGCCCTGGGGGCAACTGCGTTTAGGCCGCGTGGACAAGCAGGTCGAGGGCGGTCATTTCCACAACAGTCTTCAAGAAGAGCCGACTGTAGACTTGCTTGGCGGATGTTCAGCTCTTCGTCGGTCGCCCAGCTTGACTCCGACGGCTCAAAAGCAATCTTGATGTTTGCTTGACATGAGGCGGTATGGTCGGCCGTTCTGCGGAACGACCTATTCGTTTTTAAGAAAAAAGCGTTAAAAAGGCAGCAATATTCTGGCTAATATAGCCACTCACTGGAACGAATTGAAGTCTATTGATCGCTAAATGTGGGACGCTCCTATCCTAACGGTGATCATGGGTTTTACTATCAATGATTACGGAAGGTAATTTTTAACGGGTCCTTTGAAAGAGCACGTTTAGAGCATAATCTTTGGCCGATCTTGGATAGAGCATGGACGAAGAAAAAAGAAGAACAGGCCGCTGCCAAAACGTTTTACTTGGTGGAAAAGTGGCAGTGGATAGATGCAAGAAGAAGCATGTTTCTCTTTGGACGCCTGAGGCTTTCGAGGCGCGAGTCCGAGCAGCCGCCATCAGGGCAGCTCGTCCAGCATCCTCAGGGATTTCGGCAAGAACCATGAAGCCATCGACAAGCGGCAAAACCGCGAAACAGCGAGCGGCTAGGAGTGCTAGCCACAAAGCGAGACTCTTGCGATTCCCTTCTATTTACTTGCGGTGTGAGAACCTTTGGGGCCGATCCTTGCGCAGCCGTTGCGTAGATGTCGATTACAACGCTGTGTTTGGTGAGAGGTTAGAGCGTCCCGGGCGGCTCAGTGCGGGTTACCGCCTGACCGGCCTAGTTGCCTCACATGTTTTTCTCACTAGGAATCCCATCTTCTTGTGAGTAGTTTCCGCCATCAACTGGATCATTTCTGCGTCAGCCGCTCATGCTCCTAGACCATATAGCTCTCAGCGTTCCTGTGCCGGCAAGACAGCAAGGGTCGTTGGTAAGCTCAGCCAAAATCCTCCACCAGTGTGGGCCGCTCTTAATGGCCTTAACGGAAGGTAAGAGCTTAGGCCCTTTTTAGGTCATGCCGTCGTCGTCTGCTACTGGTAAATGTTTGCGTTCATTTGGTGAGAGAGGATTTTCGCTGTTCTTATCGGCGGCCCAGAGTACGGTTAGATGAAAACCCTAGCTCCGTCTCATACGGAGCTCCTGACGACTCCCTGGTGACCGGCACGGACTGGCTTTGCCACGAAGAGAGCGAAAACGAGCGGCGAAGATCATCGATCAGGAAAAAATCGTGGCGGAAAGCAGCAAATGGAAATCTAGAAGAGGGCTCTAAAGATTGAAGAGATATTATTGCGCTGGGAATTGTAGAATATGCGAAAGCACGAAATCTGGGCAGCTATTCAGAAGACACTAGGTCGAGAGTAAAATAAATAGGTAGGCAGGGAAAAACATGGACAGAGCATGAAAAAGACATCATGTACCACAGGCGGTCTTGTATATCCATTTTAGCTATACAAACAAGTTTTACTGACAGAAGTCATTGCTAGGTGGGAAGAAGAAGCAAAACGACGTTGATTTTTCAGCACAGAGTGTACTTATATTCCAGTGTGTTGTGGTCGAATTTGTTTGCATCGATTCACAGGTAATGGTTTCTTCGCCTGTGGTATCGTTCAGTGCGCCATTTAATCTCTTAATCTGACAAGCATTCAGGAAGTCATATAATTAGTGAAAAACAAATCGAAGAGTTTCGTAAGAGTATTGCAGGCTTCTATAATATGATTTTGCTTTCTGAATATTTACAAGGTGTTTCGCACAAAGTTGATTATTTTTAAAAAGCTCATAGTAATACTACCGCCAAGCTATTTCTTTTTTTTTAAAGTTGAGGTAATTTGCCTTTGATGGAGCGTAACTGGCTAGTGTAACTTTATATATATATATGTATATATAAATATATATATATAT
>MNPL01009016.1:35514-61446 GCA_002081605.1 Tropilaelaps mercedesae | reverse complement strand
GTGCACTTTCATATATATATATATATATATATATATATATATATAGTCTTGCTTAGTTCCTGATCTCAGCAACCGTTAGTACATTAAGAGGAATATTCTTACTTCTTGTATTCTCAGAAATGTATCGTGTTACTCTATTTGTTCAGTAATACCACATATTTTCTCTTCGCTGGTTTTAGGCAAGAAGAAGCCATCCCTGGAATGTTTCCTGTCAACAGCAACAAATAAAGTCTTTTGCTCGTCCAAAATTTGCAAAAAATGTGAATGCTTTGACCATCCTTGAAGAGGGATCCTGCTATGAGAATGTACCAGTTCGGTTAAGTCCTGCCTTCGAAACCAAACTAATAGAGTGTGGCAATTTTTCTGCTAAGCAGATGATGGTGGTGCGGGAAAACCAAAAAGAACCACCCGGTACAGCTGACGAAAAGTGTATTCCTCATTTTTTTCTGAGCGAAGAGGGCCATCGGCTGGCACAGCAAGCAGATGGACGAGGAACATTTGCTTACCCAGTTGAGACAAAAGAAAACGTTAAAATTCGCAGTAGTAATAGGTTAGTTTGAAGTAAAGGAGAGACATTATGAAGTAATATTATAGCTGCATTTCTTTAACACTGTGAACACCAGTAAGACTTCAGTGAATGTATTACCGATAGCATAACAAGGAAATTTCATATTACAAGTCGACAGTTAAATAATTAACCTTAATAACTACTGCCATTTATCAATCACATATTAATTTTATATTTTAATAAGGCAATTGGGCGAATAATTAACAGACACATTTTTATGTGTTCATGTGTGATCCTCGCTACCTTGTCACAATATTCTTAATCAGAATTTTGCCTGACTTTCATCTTAACTATTTTCAGTAATTATACAACAATTCTACCCCTGTCGACGAACACTCAGGTTAAGAGTGGATCGCGAATTATAAAGATGATTCGACCGATTCCTATTAAAGGAACGCCAACTGAAAACTCGTTTCTCGTTCAGAGGTTCGTACATTGACTAGAAGTACTAATTATGTCCTTACTGGTACGCTTTATGATCTATTGGCGATTGCTACCTTTGAAATATTGACTCTTAATGGTCAGTCTCTAGTCTACTCTCTTCCTTGACAAATAAAACATTTTTAGTGTTGTATATTTTAAAGATAGAACAATACGGTCCTTCTTTATCTCTCACCGTACCCGCAACTCCAGAGAATCAGACGTAGAGCTCGATAGCGATTTTTCAATGGAGGACTCAGACGACGAGGAGAGTAGGGATCGCCCCGAACGTTTTAAGACTGTTCTGAAGGTCATCCGGCGAGAGGGAAGAATCATCCACGAGAAAATGAAGATTCACGTCAATAAGGTAAGCGTTAGCTCAAAACATAATAACAATTATTTAATTTAGATCAAGATAGAATAGACAAGCCTGCTTTTTAGTAAGAGACCGCACTTATTTTTATATTAAGAATAGGAACGAGTATCCACCTTGAACTAGTTATGAAGTACATGCTGTCTTACTTAGGAATTTCTAACTAGAGATATATAACTAGAGAAATTCATAACGTGAGTGTGCAAATAGCGTCCAAAATGCATAATATTTGCGTTTGTTATAGTGTTAAACATTACCGAAAGTTAAAGCTCATATGCCCTCAACTCTATTTGCGTTTTGGGTAAAATTGTTGTCATTATTAGAAATTTTTAGATATTGTGTTAGATATTAGATTTTGTATGGACTCTGTGGTGATGATTTAATTACTTCTAGAATGTAGATTCTCCACCGTCGAGCCCCCGACCTACTCCGAAACTGTCTGCAAAAAGGTCCCAGTTTACATGCATGGATTGCGTCGCTTCTGGAATCCACATGGCAGTAGCTAATCGCGCCGACTTTATTCAACATCTTTTTCGAACACATTCAATTAGGCTCGAGGAGAACATCTACGTGTTTCAAAACTTGGACCATTTCATTACGTTTAAAGCTCGCACGGAAAGCAAGCATCGGGTAACTACTTCACTAAAAATGCAATAGTAATTTGAAGCTATCTGATACAATTACTAATTGTATATCAGACTAAACCATCCAATGAAAATCACAGACGTTGCTCTACACACAGGTGTCACACAACGTTTATGTACAATTCATACTACTGTGCCTTTTGCTATTTTTCAGTGCGTATTTGTACTTCGCTGCAAAAAAGGCAATGAATTGATATTTGAGTGTTCGCGTTCTGGCCGTTATCGAGGAGAAAATGCACCCTGCGGGGCTTGGGCTGGACGTTCTACTCAAGCTCAAGGCGCCCATATTCTAAGGCCACTGTCACGTTGCACTGCTCGTATGGTTGTCATCAAGGGCGGTTCTGGCAAACCCGGTCTTGTTGAAGCTAACGGTAAATATAGCTTAAATCGACAGCCAGTAAATTTGATAAACCATGGGGTTATATGTACTTGATATATCGGATAATGACTTCTTTGATCCCAATGACATTCCTGAAGATTAAATGCCATAATGCACTTTTCTTACTGCGATTAATTTATGTGAATTTCCACCTGAGTTTGTAATATTGCCTTATGTACATCTATTTGTGCTTAGTCTGCGCAACGCATTACGGCCACAGTGAAGATGCGGAACGACTCAACCTTTCGCGTCGTGTGGCTGTACGGGTTGCCCAAATAGCCAGAAATGGTGGCAAGTCCTCAAAAGAGATCTTTCAAGCACTTGCCGGCGGTGCAGGTGCACGAGCATTATCGAGAGATGCTGTCAAATCAGTGATCGGGTTCATGCGAAGGAATGGAGGCCGGTTTGATTATTCCGCGTGGCAAGAGGAATTGTTCAACACTCATTGCAATACCGACGCCACTAGCAATGACTGTTTTTCCAATCTTTTCGAAGCTATTGCCGAAACTACTTCTATGAACTCCATAAAGACCAACTGTAAGGCTGTACAAAGCATGAGAGGTAATTAATACTAGTCTAATACATTCACGGTTTTCACGTTGCGCTGCAACTCACTTTCAGAAATCTGCCTGTTCAAAAAGATCGATTTTTCGTATGACGTTTATCAATTTACCATTGGTAACTGAACGAATGTTAAAACAACTTGTTTTAATCGAATCTTTTTTATTTTTTTGGAACGACTTCAATGCTCATAGGTGCAAACGAACGATTGTCGGCGGATGGGCTTCAGCGTAGCTTCCAAGGTATGGCGAGCGCTAATGTGCGACTAAGCCTCTTTCCACGTGGCTATAATCAGACTTTTTCCCTCTTGAAAGTAAAAAAGGTGTCCTAAAGCTGCAGTCAGGTGCGGCAGGATCTTCTGAACTGTATGTAAATGCTTTTAATTTGAATGGCAAATGTTCATTTGATGTTTCAGTCATTGACTTCACATCCAATGGTTCAACGCATGAAGAAAAAGGAGGACTCTTGTTGGTGGGGGGCAATGACAGTGATTGGGAAGCAAGTAGCGATGGCAGCTGCGAAACGGTGAACGTCAGTGAGGACCAAGATATGATTTGCGAACCCCAAGAAGAGGAATCACCTCATGTTGTAATTCAATTCAATGAAAAGCCTCGACAACGAAGTCCACAATTCCCTCTGACCGCCGAAACTCGGGTAGTACGTTCTGTTAAGGGGAATGTAATTGTAATCCATGGTCGTGAAGGTTCAGTCAACCGGCCAGAAGAATGCGTTCGATCAGTAAACGCGAGGCAGGCACTTCGTGAAGCGCCTGAGATGGCCGAGGCATTACAAAATAACGAGGCAGAGAACGCAGTTTTGGTAGCGCAGGCAGAAGTCACAGATGAGGATAGCCGTGTGTTGTCGGAACGAGTAGTCTGCGAAGATCTCGTAGGTGATAAAATGGGTGGAGTACTTATAGAAAATGAGGAGGTGGCGTCTGATCTTCTAAGGGAAATCTTCGATGAAGGACGCTTGGCGCTCGTAGGACGACAAAGCGCATCATTCCCTTGTTCGAGTACATCCCACACAAACATTTCAGAAACAGGATCGAACAGTACAATTAGCAACTCCAATACGACTACAGCTACAACAAACACTGGCACTACGACAAGCAACAACAGCAACAGTAACAATACAAATACCAGCGACGAAACGAGCAGAAGTCAGGCAGGTCAAGGTGATCAAAACAATAGCAATGGTACATCAGGTGGACAGAATAACAGTGAGAATGGGTCGTCTGCAGCAAAAGGGCAAACCGGACAACCGGCGACCGTAGCGTCAGCAAAAGAAAAAACAGTTGCGGTCGGCAAGATTATAGAAGCTCGACTCAAGGACACGCTCCATCTAAGTGATCAAGAACAAGCACTCAAACGAAGCATTGAGCAAGCCATTTTCACAAATCCTGTTCGATACCAGCCCCCGAGGGTTGTGTCAGTACCAGGTCCACCGCCTTCCGGCCTTCTTGGTCGTAAAGGCTCCTCGAGTGAAGAGGAAAGTTCCGAGGGAGAACAGCCAGAGGTTGAGCCACCTCCACCACCACCTAAACCGTCCAAGGCCAATACGAAATTTGGGAAGGCCCTAGCCTCAGCTGAGCGACTACAGCATCAACAGCAACATGCTCAAAGTGCAGGACATGCAACGAAAAACCACGCTTCGACAATAGCGGAAAAACGAAAAGTAGCCTCGTCGACAGGGTATCCGGAGGATGGCCCTCGTTGCAAGGTGGCTACGGTCATCAAAAAGATCGAAGAGCTAACTGAAGCTCAAAAGGCGCACGAATATCGGGACCGGCTTATGAGTGCGATGCATTCTCCTGCTGTAATTAAATTGATGCCAGGGACTCCAAGCGTAGTGATGGCCCACGGAAGTGCTCTTGCTAGCGGAAGTTCTTCAGCGTCTGGAGCCTTGCCACTCACTATGATACCACGTCACGACCCCAAAGCGCCCTCTCCAAGTGGTAGTACTCCCCACGGTAAAAAAAGGCTTGCTGTGCAAGCTACCGACCGAAGCAAACTGAGCAATATGAACAAATAGAGATCCACAGACAAGCGTTAACGAAATAGTTGCTACATTTTGAAAAACGTTACCATCCACATCACAGAAGAAAACTTGTGAATAAATGAAAATTTTAGGGAATCTTCTAGTAACAATATCCAAGAGAGATAGGAAGGAACAGACATGAATGAAGTAAAAAGGCTATTAAATAATCGCCTTAGAACACGTGATACTATCATAGCTATCGAACGACTGGTGTTGATGTATACCTGTTTAGTGCGATATCTAGAGTATTTATGACATCTATTTAGGAAAAAACGACTGACTTAAGAAGCTAGTAAATGATACGTTGTTATAGTAGAAATAGTTTATGGGACAACTAACATGGATACGAATAGAAGGCACTACCTTAATTGCCAATGTTAGCCCGGCTGCTAGGGCGTAAATATATTTTTTACACATGGCTATGGTTATGATTATAGCATTGTCAACATATTGTGTCAACATATTATGCTGTCAACAAATTATTACGTCACTAGTATGGACAAATAGTTTTAAACAAAACATAGTCAACCCTGCAAAGATTAAAACTATGATATTCGAATAATTTTTTACCCTTAGTATTCTATATTTCTCATTCGAGCACTCTTTCATGGTCAAAATGCTCGTTGACTTCCAAATTCTCTAAATTTAGCCTTTGTCAATTTATTTGTAAAAGGCATATTGTTGTTGAGCGCTACTCTCAGACTACGTGTAATATTAAGAGAGATTAATTTTTAGTTCCCGCTATATCGTGATCGCATTGTCTCTCTATATTGTAATAGCAACACACTCTTTACAACATATGTGAACATCAATGAAAGGTAACTGCAATTTAATTTATCATCAGAATTTACACTTCTCCATTGTATTTCCTGTAGACATATGCATTCGCTATATCTGTGTAGTTGCGAATAGATGAATAGTACTTAATTGTGCTATGTATGCTTGTTCTCGAAACCACTGGTGCTGGCTAAAACGTTAAGATCACCGTAGATCGGAAAGAACTTTGTGTTCCTTTTGACGATATGTGAATGAAGAGCTGGGAAGAGCAGGATTCTCGACATTGACAAATTCTCATTTTTGTAAGCAAGTGACAGAAGGTTAATGATATTACTTTAGGAATTCTTAAAACATCATTAAAACTGTTCAGCCATGAAAATTCACAAGCCTAAATGGCGTTCATTAACATTATGGACCTTTAGCGAAAAATTCTTTGAATTTATAATGATTGTTTGCGGTGCTTTCTTATTTTTCATTTTTTACGTGATATATAAAGGTAAAACCTTCTGTACCATATTAAATTGAATCCCTGTGGAATCAACTGATGAAAAGTAACTGAACAGTTTGAGCCCTAAAAGATATAGGTATTATAGGAAGGCAAGCTGCAGAAGCAAATACAAGTTTATGTTCGTGTCAATCGTTTTGTGATGTATGCTTTATTTGGAAGTATATGAGCACAGATTGTCATAACAAGATTTGCTCGACACCCCATTATATGTATTATAGTGTAAGCTGCTTAAATCGTGTAAGTGGCACTTATATCTAACAGATTTGATTATGAAGATAATTAGTATAAGTTGATTCATTTATCATCAATGAAATCAACGATTAGATAATTATAATTACCTTTGAATAACTAATTATTAAAATAATGCTGTGTATGGTCATCTTTATGGAATCGATAGTCGTCGTTACACCACATGGGTTGTGACGGTTATAGAAACCCTTTCACCGCTTATATGTCAACTTATTTTGTCTTTACTCAGGAAAGGCGACTACAGGTCAAATTTATGACAATGATCTATAACAACTCTTGATTGATGAAAATAGTTGTAAATGTTGGACCAATCTTTATCTCAGCGTAGATCTAGGCTAAAATTCTACAATGGAATGAAAGCGAGAATTTTGGTGGGAGGCAACGTTAGCTACATGCTACGAAACAGTACGAGTTGTTCTGCGGGAAATTAACAGGTAGGATCTCAGTGAAGAAGGGACAGCCACAAGAATGGTGAATGTGAAAAATATAACTTACTGAAAGGACAATAAGGACAAAGAGCAGAGTACGTGTTCGAAAAAGAATCAAACAAGTTGTAATATGAATATAAAATTAGCTATGAGAAGATACCATCATTATTGTAACTACTTATTGATTGATCGTTTGATAACTAATATTTTACAGCAGAGGATTAACTAAGAGAAGAATGTAGAGCTGGTTGGGGCGCACGTGAAGATTTTTTCAAAAGTTAAAACATAGAACTGAAAAATGCCGTCTGTACAAGGCATAGTCGTAAGAATTAGTTGGGATCTGAGGCAACTGAGTCCATGACAAACTTTTTGCTTACTGGCATAGATATAATAAATACATAGACATACGTATTTACAACAAAATGATGATAATTTACAAAACAAGTTCAGGAACTGCTTTTACTAGGAGTTCTATCATTGTATACTGGAAAGAAAATACCGTTGTTGAAAACGCTGTTTGTTATATGCTCGGTCCGCTACGATGAAAAGTTAAATATATATACATATATGTATATATATAAAAGCTTACAACTAAGTGAATTATTTACGCATATAATGATGTCGCGTTGATCTATGTACCAGCCGTATCCCATTTATAAATAATGAGCAAACAAGACACTCATTATTTAAACTGGAAAGAAAAGAATAGATGCTCACAATATGCTGGCAGGAGGAGAATGTGATAAAGGAAATAATGATGAAAATCCCGAAAAGTTGATTAACGAAGACCGGAAGAAGTATTAGACAAGTGAAGAATGCGAAAAACGCCTTTCAGTGTCGTGTACGTAGTAATTTGCCTATACGCATACACATATGCACGCAACGGAGATGATGGGAGCTGAGATACAGATAGAGGAGAAAATATATTTAGAATAAGATAGATTAAAGACGACTATAAAATTATTATTAATATTAGCATCTTTATCATTAAAAAATTTTAACATCATACCATTGTAAAGAGATTTATAATGGGAGGAAGATTCTATGCGGATGCCTATTCGTCACCAGAAGAAAACTCGATTTGCACTGCGCCTGTGCAGTTCACGCACTATTGTGTATGTACATTGTTACAATTGCTTGAAACGAAAATAATCTATTATTAATATTAATATTAATATTAATATTAATATTAATATTAATATTAATATTAATGGCTGCTGATTGTAAATAAATCCTCGTACCTGCACCAAGCATGACTGTGAAAATTTCTTGACCTGATTATTAAAAATTTTGATTGCCGAATAAGCACCCGTCAATTAAAATAACCTGAAAAGTATATAACCGTTAGTGGAGCAGATCCACATTACGCACAACGTTTTCGCTATATTGAAAACTATGTCTACAATAACAGGAACATGTTCTATAGAATTCGTTGTTGGTAGCACCATGCAACGACATTAGTATGTCATTAATTAGCTAAGTACTTCACTGCACTCTAAACAAACTCCTATTCTACTATTTCCTTTATTACGCTTATTTGGTTAGTGTATCACACAAGAAAACTAAATTTTTACCAAGTTAATATAAATTAGTAAACTGTTCAGTTCTTTGTCATTCATTACAACATGAAACAGTGACCTATATGTATTCATTGTTTGTGTTATTAGTTAATATTATTTGTGTTTCCACAACGAAAAAGCAAAACGTAATTTTTGCTGAGAAGAAATATTAAGACAAAACGTTTTCTTCGTCATATGTTATAAACCCAAGAATCTAAGGGATCAGAGGATAATAAAATAAAAATAACTAGCTCAATAACTGATTTATTATGATCCTAAGAAGTAGTCGGATCAAGCAGAGGTCACTGCTTTCTTGGCCGAGCCTGCGTTTTAGAGAAATACAACAGTAGCATAAAACTTCTACATAAATTAAGTTTTAATTCTGTATAATTAACTAGTATAGGTAACTAATGTTGGCAAAGTAATAAACTATAACCATATATAACACTGTACTATTGTAACTTTTGGGAGCATAAGAAGAAAATAAGCCATACGTTGTTAAAATCGCTTGGCAAGCATCGTGGATTAATCAAGAACATCATCTTCAAAGCATAGGAATTTCCGAAGGGCACACTGTTATCAATTTTATCAGGGTAATGATATGATATTCGGATGAATTGGTAGTACTGAAACTTGGTAATACTTTAATAAATATAACTTAGCCAACTGGTCAGCTGGCCTTTCTCGACTAAATTGCAATAAAACCAGCTTTTATCTTAGGACCTGTAGCAGGTTCAACTCCTTTAATTGAATTTCTGTCGGAAGGACTTTAATTCGGTGGTTGTCAGGCCAAAATAGAACCAATATTTTTGTGGAAATAGAGTCGGTTCAGTGAATAAATTCTTCTTTTTCAAAACCTGATTATATATGATTTGGTGTATGCCGGATTAAAAACCTTCAGAACTTCCAAGGAGCTATCGTATTGTAATGTAGGTTTTGAGTAACTTCTTCGGTGAGATACACAGGGCTCCACTACACACATGTTATTTTTGTTTTCTCTGAACATTTTTTCGAGTTAAACGTATATATTTATGAGGTTATTTTACGAAGCCATGCATAAAGTGTTACCGAGAATACTAACTATTGGTTGATTTCCAGCCCTAAAAATATTTTTTGATGATCAGCCTTACAAATACAAAAAAATACAATGTTGATAAAGCTAAACAGTTGACATTTGTAGTCTTCTAAAAATTTAGATTAATTTTAAATCGCTGAAATGCAACAAATAAGCTCTAACAATGTTAGACAATTTTGTGAAAATTTTATTTTCTAAAACAAACCCGAATTAGAGAAGTGATTGTATATATCCCAGGTTCGTCAGTTCGTTTTTTGCCATTTGGTTACTGATACATGGGACTATATCACGTGTGCTTGGCATCTCTGGACTTGAATCTCATTGGATCGATTGTGACCGAAATTAGTCGAAACAAATATTCCGCGTCATTAAATTAACCAAGCTCGCTGTCATAACAGCTCCCCGACACCTAACTATTTCAACCCGTGTGCTTTCCCGTCTAAGTGAACTCCTTTCGCCTCTTGGCCGATCCAGTCGCATCAGCCTCTAGCGCTTTTCATCACGAATAGACACATCATAAGCTAAGCTGTCACTGGAGCGGACTCTGTAAAGGTTTAGCGATACGTTTGTGCTTTTTAAACCGAGCTATATACTCTGTATGGTAAAAGAACTTATATTTCAATTAAATTTATTCTAAAATACATCTTTCATTCTTTTGATGATGCTTCGTCTCTAGTGTGTATGACAGAATCTAAAAGTTACATTAGACAAATGGACGTGGACTGTTAGAATGTTGTTAAACGAGGATGATGACGTATTAAGCTACCGTATTCCAAGCGATCTGAAATTGTTGTGAAAAATTCAGCGGTATCGGTCCGTGTTTATTTGATTATGTCGATTTATTTGATTAAGACATAACCGTTGTGTAAATACTAGATTCCAGGATCATTGAACGAAGCCCTTGATATCATTATATGTCCAAATGTTAGCCCAACAAATGAAGTATTGTGTAGCTGCTAGATTTCAGTATTATTGAAGAAAGCCCTTGATAATTATTATATATCCAAATGTTAGCCCACAGAACTCGAGCTTATTATTGATGGTGATATCAATGGCTAGTTCTGCCTGCGACGAAGGCAGTTCGTACCTGGAACTACTTTCGGTACTCAATAGACCGCAGTTGGCTGAGCTATGGGATCCCGACACGGAAAACTATATGAATGATTTAAGTGGGATGGGCCTTCAAAGGTTTGTCCATATGACCGCTATTTGTGATATTGTTAATACGAAGGCGGATAATCGAAGTATTTTTGTATTAATTTTCAACTCATTTAGGTGTTATACGATGTTATTCTAACACAAATGTGAATAAACAGATACAAACAATTTAGTGCAAACTTCATCAAATTCCGAGTTATCATAAAAAAAGGCATTAAAATTAATCGTTTTCAAAACCAAAGACGTTTTCGACTAAAAAATTAAAAACTAAAAATAAAATGACATTTGACTGTTAATATCCTAAAATACGTATGTTATGATTTTCCACTTAATCTTCAGACTCGTTCAAGAACCACAGCGTCTTCACGAAGAACACGCTGCGCTGGTAGATGCGACTCAGGAGCTAGCCTTTAACAATTATAAAACGTTTGTTCAAACGGCCAATTGCGGACGAGACATTCGGTCGCAAATGGCCGCAGTTGGGAAGAGACTGGAATCTCTACGACGGAATTTACCCGTATGTGTCGCTGGTTGCGGGCAGCTGTCGATTACATGTGAGGACATTACGGCACGTTGGAAGCTCACCTCGCAGACACTAAGCAGTCATAAGCGGCTCGTTGAAATCCTTGAAATTCCTCAGTTAATGGAGACGTGCGTGAAGAATGGAAATTTTGACGAGGCTCTTGAGCTGGCCGCTCATGTCAGGCGACTGGAGAGACGACACGGCCACATTCCTCTCGTGGCGACGATCGGTCGCGAAGTTCATCATCAGCAAGCACTAATGCAGGTCCATTTGCTTTCTCAGTTGAAAGGGCCAGTGCAATTACCTGCTTGCCTGCGTCTCATTGGTCTTCTGCGGCGTATGGAAATGTATTCAGCTCATGAGCTTAAAGCGCGATTTCTAGAAACACGTGGAACGTGGTTTGACTCGTTATTAGCGCAGGCCGAAGCTACTGGCGCAGGTTCACAAAACTCATCGCAGGATGCATACTCGCGCTTTGGCCGCCTTCTTGAGTTGTATCGGGTTCACCTATTTGATCTCATTACGCAGTACAAAGCAATATTTCCGATCGGTCAGGACAAAGAAGCGAACAGTGATGAAGAGGATGTATGTCTTTTTCAAGGTTGGCTTGTAGCCAAAGTTGAGGGTGTCCTGCAGCGGCTTCGAGAGTGCCTTGCCGCGGACCCTGAGTGTCGTCTCGACGCAATGGTGTCACAGTGCATGTACGCAGGTCTTTCGTTTAGTAGAGTCGGCGCCGACTTTCGTCCGTTGTTGACACCGATCTTTGAGGACGCACTGACGGCACGCTGTGACACCCACCTTGCAATAGCGCACCCGCAATGCCTTCAGATGCTCCAACACCTTGATCTTGTAGTTATTGGAGACGTTATTGAGTCTATCTCAACTGCAACTGAGACATCAGTCGTATATGCTCCAAAAAGCCTTCTGGTCATTCCGCCTTTAGCGATCTACTGTAACGCTTTAGTGTCGGTCTTCAATGAGCTTCGCGTATGTCCGCTTGCATCGGCCATCAGCCATGCAGCCTGTGTCATAAACAGCCATTTAGCGGCCATAGCCACAACAATACGCACTTTAGAGAACTCTTCATTAGGCAGCCCGTCAGCTACGGCGACCTTGCAGAAACGCGGCTTCCAACGGCTAACAGAAATATTTGTTACAGATTTAGTTCCATTTGCTGCACGAACCTTGGAAGCATTACTTCCCACCGCCACGGCCGCCCGACTGGTCGGGTGTTCACTACCCCAAGTTGAGAAATTGTCAGGATGCCGTATAAACATAACAGAAGTGACGAAACCCCTCGCAGAATTTGTATTCCATGAAGACACTTTACTCGACAATAAGTCTAGCAGTCTTTTGCGGAGCATGGAACAAGAACAAACATTAAGTGATAAAAGTGAAAAACCTGTTTTAGAACCTGGTTTTTTTGAGGCAGTTCAAACGGGTAGCCGTGAACGAAACCTCGAAACCTCCGAAAACTCAGTGTCTAATTAAACCAAACTTCCATCTGAGAAAATAATCTCCACAATTAACAGATGAAGGAGTACACTCAAAGCCTGTTGGAATGTAATCGTTTGGTTATGTCGTACTTCGTATATGTAATAAACAATCATTGACAAAAAGTGTTTTGTTGGAGCATATCTAATATTTATATTCAAGATTGAACTGTGTTACGACTTTAAAAATCCAGAGTATTATCGATTTACTTAAATAAAATGACGGATAAGATAAACTTATTTCGGTGTGATTTAAACTTTTGGACTTCGGACTACGAAAACTGGCTAAGCTTGTTACAGAGAAATTCGTTTCCCTTCTCAAGATCAAGGGTTTAGTGAATAAAATATAAATGCAACAGTTCAAACTGGGTCGAACATCTTATTAGGATAAAACTAGAGATGAATGGCGTGATTCCACTAAATCTCTGTTAAACTTAATTCTAAATAATTTAGTGTTTACTCATCATCAACGAAGTACATCAATTTATCGCGGTTTCGCTGAGTGTAGTGAGGCTATCGCAAAACGACTCTTTCTCATATTTTCATATGGTGATGGAAATACTCAAAAATGAAACAAAAATGAGATAAAATTAGGGGACCAAATCGAGGCTTAGAAATCTTCTGCGGAAAAAATAACTCTTCAGATGTATTTTTAACACAACTATATAACTCAAATCCAGCCATTAAAGAGTGTATTAGCTAATCGGTATCTAAGAACCCTAGTATACGTTCCTGAATTATATTACTGGTAACGGTTTCTTTCCTATAATTCAATTCGACCAAACTATAATGTGGCTCCCACAATGTGGTTTATCCACAATGCCGAACATATTTTTCACGGTTGATTGATTCATACGGTTGTGCTCAGCAGACTCCAATGATTGAAATTGATGGAAATATACGAAAAACGATCGAGAAATTACACCAAAGTGGGCTAAGTAAAATAAAGTCAGCTTGAATTTAAAGGTTAAGAAGACATTACGCGTGGATAAACGCAAGAACTTGAATGAGATAGGGCAGACACACTACAGGAAATTAAATTCAGCCTGGGAGGATCACTTATGTTAAAATTAACTTCTATTTTTATTGCCTTCTAACGCTTTTCAAGCGTTCTGTATTGTAGATGCTCTGTATTACCAAGTCTAAGAAGTAATATTACACATGTATCTTAATTTGGGAGGTAGAGGACTTGTGAGCGATTTTACTAGGTGCAACCCCTAATGGCTGGGGTGGACGTCACCACAGCTAATACATCTTTTCTGTGGTGACGCGTTCTTTCACCGAAAAATATCTTCATAATAATTTCAACTAATATTTCCATTAGTTGTATGTAGCAAAAAGAATTTTGTAGGTCACAAATTTCACACGCAGGTGGAACCTTCGTCAAGCAATTCCTCCAACCCTGTCTGGACCACCTAATAACATACAGGCAACATGTTTCTCTCACACAGGAAACATGCATGCTTCTCTTATGAATCTAAGAAAAATTATATGCTTGGCTTGACACAGAAATGTTTATATGTGCTCCCAAAATTCGCCCGGGATTATTGGAAGCAGCTCAGTTAGAATAAGTTTATAATAAAAGGCAGTATTTCTCTATAGTTTTAATTTCTCTACAGATTTTTAACCGATTGTAACTTTAACTTAAATTGTACTAGAAAAAACGGCTTTAAATTTCGTTACTGGTAACAGGCCACTGATATGGTCTTGACTTTCTAATCTTGATCAAGCTTATGTAGTTTTCCTAATGAGAATTTGTGGACACGCTGTGTATCAATTTTAGAACGCAGAAAGCTAAAATTCACTGATATCATACGCCAATGTTTACCAAGGATGCCTCAATGCAAAAATTTTTCTATAAATGTCAAATTACAATAATAAGCATGGGTTACCAGTTTCGCCTGACAAAGTCAATAGTCACTACTTCGGTTAAGAACGCTTTAAACGCAGACTATTTCAGCTTAATCTTTTTCTGTCCAAAGCATTATCTCTTCAATGTGTGTTCAATACACATGTAGTTCTGTCGAGCTCTCTTTAACATTTCTCAATGACAAGATACAAGTCCCCCTAAGCATAGTTCGGCTTCAAGATTCATTGCAGAGGTTTGTGGTTGTGCAAAACATCAGACCCAAATCTCGGCCGGTAGATATGCCGACCTGTCGCCATAGTGTTGCTCATGACCGCTAGACGGCGCTTCGATCGGCGAACCCAAACACCGTTGATTAGGGCGGTGCAGGCGGAGCTGTCCCGCTACGGGTCCCCGTGCTGCAATTGTTCCTCTTTGATGTTTTTGCTGTTACCGCTCTTGCTACCGCTGCTGCTGTTGATAGGGTATGCGATAATAACGACAAATGTTACAGCAACTATCCCTACGCCAACAGCCACTCAGTACTGCTCGACGACCATCGTCGTTAGGCGCTGCTGTTTCTTTTGCTAATTGGCTGTTGTTGTTTGCTCCGTTCTGCGCTCTCTGTGTCACCGAGAAACAGAGCAAAAAGCAAAACCACTGACTACCGACCGCTGCTATGCACACATTATAGCAGCCAATACACAACAACTTACAGCAGGCGCTATTGGACAGGAAGGGAAGATCCGTCCTATCAACTTTGCGCCAGTTTAGGTGGCACTGTTCCAAACAATACACTCACCATCGGTGAAGCAGCGGAAGCATCAACAGAAGACGGAACGATATCGCTGTCGTATGCTGAGGTTTCCATTTCAGCCGTCCAACAAATCTGAGAAAAAGGACGTAGATAGCAGAACGCACTTTTTAAAGCCGGTAAGTATAATTTTGTGGTCTCTGGGAAGCTAGAAACCGTGAGTAGATGTAGATATTTGTCTATCTAAATTGACCGCAGTTTACGTCTGTAAAAAAGCGTAAACATGTGTACGAGGACCGACGCATACAATTTACGGTATTGTTCACGCAAGTGTTTTTGCCCTCTAATTTTTGCCGCGCCGTTTTTGTTACAACCATCGTACCCGGTGAGCGCATTTTCACCGTTGTAATCGGAATTCGGTCTGACGGCGCCGGTGCTTTCGTATAAATAAGCCACTTCCTTTCCACCCCTTCTTTTCCACACCGTTTTTTGGAATCACATATATGCTTTGAGCTGCTGTATTCTTTATTCTTACCCTACTGTAATATAAAGTGATTCAGATTATGCCTAGATAATTTCGTATTCAAACCCAATTTTGAATCTCCCTCTTGCCAAAGTTACGCACTAAATAGACATGACAGATTCGTCTTATGCGTTCGTTTATTAAATTCGGTTATCTTTTTACAAACATTAAAATTTCGTTTCTGAGAATAGTTTGAATAGTAGATCCATTATTTTGCCATTAGGTACAATAAAACAAGGCAGTCAACTGTTGAACACAAGGAGGTGAAGCTGGTTGATCCATTTATCAAGCGCATTGCTAGTGCTACGGGTGAATGACGCGTACCTGCTTGTCTGTGAATAAATCTGTTCTGCTCTGTAGAAAGACTTACGGGCATTGTAACTAATAAAATTTGTTGCTCGTCTGAATATTTTAGAAAACATTGATAATTATGTCGGTCGGCAGGGAGAGCAATAATAAGCCTGACAGCACGAGTTGCGACAATGAAGAGGTAAAACGGGAAAGAATGGACATCGATTCGGAAAAGGCAAGAATATCACCAAACGTTTTCACTGTAGTTTTGTTCTATCGATGAATTTAATTATTATTCTTTGATTTATGTGCTTCGAACCGGAGAATTAAGTTAGAGCAATATTCGAATCGGGTATTCCTACCATATATGGCTTTTGCGTATATTGTTCATAATTTATATAATTTAAATGAGCCTAACGCTTTTGAACCTATGAAAAGGGTGTTACGTCTTCAGATGCGCTAAATTAATTTGCTTTTCAAAGAAACACTCGGCTTTTCTAAATTTGGTAATTATCTCTAGTCTCAAAATCGCATTCGCTCACAGCCTCATTTCTCCCGATTCAGCCATTTAGTTACTACATTTTTATTTAATTATTCAGGTCGGTATTTTTCGTAATAGTCGTTCGTTTCATATCTAACTTAATCTAATATGGCCTTTTACAATCTAATTGTGAGCCAAAATGTCTTTTCAAGTGTAAAGTGTAACTAGTACCCTGGAAATAATACTTGTCAGAAGAAGCTCCATTTTGTAAGGTATTGCCCAGATAGCCGCCTTTACAGTAGCCAGCATGATTTGTTTAGCAGCATTCCGATGTTTCCGCGTTCCGTCCAATAAGCGAACGGTAAGGATCTGTTCGAATGCGTATGTTGATATTTTTTGTCTGTAGCTGGCGACAAGCGTTGTGTCAACATTTGATTGAATTTTTAAAATTCTCGATAGTTTTGATAACGTTCTCGAACAGGCTGTAGTCGTATACTGCCTTCATTTTCAGTAGATTACAAAGAGATTAAATTCATTATCTTTATATCCTTCTCTAACATTCGTTAGAAGGGTTATACCTAATACAGTTCAAGTTCAGTGATCTTTAGTGAATGTTGCGCGAGAAAAAACCCTTGGAGCTTGGATATTCGATAGATTTAACTGATGATCGAGCGGATCAACAGAGTTCAGGTTCAGGCACCGATACCAGTGGACAGTCAATAAACGACGAGGACGAAGATATGGAGATCTCACACGACGCTGTTAAAGCTAACCTGTTTAAGGACAGGGGGAACCAATATTTTAAGAAGGGTGATTTTGATGAAGCTGTCAACAGTTATACTATAGCTATTCAAGCAGATATTTCTAACCCTGTGCTTTACGGAAATCGCGCAATGGCTCTCTTGAAGAAAGCTGATCTTTTATGTTCCCAACTCGCAAAGGACGATCCACTTCCTCGAACTGCACTTGACTTTTATCAGGCTGCTGACCAGGACTGCTCACAAGCACTGAGACTAGATAAAGACTTTGTTAAAGCATATTTTCGACGTGGAATGGCCCGCAAAGCGTTGGGCATGATACAGGAGGCTCTTTTCGATTTTGAGTCTGTTGGCCGACTTGATCCGGGAAACACTATAGCAAAGAAAACGGCCCAGGCTCTGAAAACGGAATTATGGGCTAAAGGAAAAAGTAAGAAAAACTTCTTCACTGAATTTAAAAGCACTCCAGTGCTGCCTTGTTTATTAAAGAATGACTGGAAAGGTGAGCTAAAACGGGTGCGGATCGATGAATTAAATTTGGAAGCCAATGAGCAAATTCAGGCAAATGCTTCCTCGCGGATGGACACTGAGAGGAAGTTGGATATGCTAGTGAAAATTGAAGTTCCTCCGCCACCTTCATCATCATATCAGTTTTATGCGGATTGGCGACATTTGGAACATCATTCGATAGAGCGCACCGAATACCTAATGGCAATGAGGCCAGAAGTAGTTAAAGAAATATTTAAAAATTCGTTGGAAGCAGACGTTTTATCAGATATTATTGCGCTGTTATACACCGCTGTCGTTGAACGGAGAAGAAGCGGAAACAATGGCGAAAACGTTCGGTCAAAAGCTACCGCCTTACTAGACGCTTTTACAAATATAGGAAGATTTGACACACTTATTATGTTCCTTGAAAAGGAAGAGGTCCACAAACTGAGACAGATACTAAAAGGAGAAACACATTTATTGAAGTTGTGGACTTTGCACTAACTTTTGGTTAATCTTTAAACGTCTTATTAATACTGCTAGAGCGTTCGGGTCGCACGCTAGGCATTGATGCAGTTCCTGTATTTATTATCCCATAAATTAGAAATATGGAAAAATTGTGTTTAAAACATATGTTGGACCATAGTTTAAGGATAAAAGCTGGTTCATGCGTCAACTAAGTAATTGCTTTATAATAATCAGGCTGTACCTAAAGTTGCGGCAGGATCGATGTTTCCACTGTAGGTATACGCTGTTTCATCATGCATATTCTTTAATAAAATTTGACGAAGTATGATATATACTATGCGTTTTCTTCTTGGTTTGTTATTTAATGATCATCAAATTAGACCGCATTCCATATTTCCCACTACTTCCCCGCAATAGAAACAGAAATGTTTTCACATCATGCAGCTTGCTTGCTCCATCGCTCGTGGTGATTACTGCGGGTCGTTGATTTTATCCTATTTGTTCCTATTTGTTTATAAAATTTTGGTTTGATCCACTGGTTCATAGTTATCTTTTACTAACAGACACGGCAACTTAATCTGGCGTTCTGCACAATTCTTCGCTGTTTTTTTCTTCGTATTATACTCAATAAATTTTTGCATTTTGGTTTTCCTGATTTGTTCAATAACACAAATTCATCACAAAATTTAAATACACTAAAGCCGGTACTGCTGTTTTTTCCATTGCATTTTGGTTACTTTGAGTTGAATCACCATAAATTTATTTTTATTTTTTAAAAAATAAACGGTTGGCTGACCGTCAGCCAACATTTAACGCCACGGTAGCATTACTTCGTAAGACAGACCCCATAAATGTAAATGTGCAACGGTGAAAGTCGAACTTATGCACCTATATGTCTGCTCCGGTCGCAAAGCATCCGCAAATGCCCTGGGCCACCGACCCCAACAATTACCACAAGTCTGGCTTGCATTAGTCTTGCCACTTGGTTTCCCGTTCTCTTAACGTACATTTACATTACTGTTTAACTTCGTATAAAATTATGTTTAAATATTTATAGCCACCTACTCACGATAAGGCCTTTGATTGGATTTTAAGTTCCAACGGAGCTTAAATGCAGGCGTAAATTCAACCACTGCTAATTTTGATAGTTCGAAGATTACTCTTCGCTCTTGCTATGACCGGTATCCTTTGCTGTGTCTAAGAAGATCAGCAAATTTTCTCGTCTATGTGACAATACACTTTGTGCGCTGCAAGTGATGTAAACATTCTGAAACTTTATAATAGTTGCGCCTTGGAGGCGCAGAATGGCGAAGCGCATAATTATCAGTATCAATATTATGGATGAAATGAGGTACACCTCAAGGCTGTTCACGCAAGTCATGTGCAGTGGAGTGGCACCGTTCGGATTAAAGCTAAATTGAATATCGTAACAGAGAATGGTCAGAAAATATGATTCGCAAAATTCGTAAGGCGAAACTCATTAGAGGTTCCTGTATTTCTTTATTTGCGATATGTAAAATATTTGTTTCCAATACCATTAGTGTATATTCAATTCTTTAATCGCAAGAAACACTTTTTAGCGAAGTTAATAATGAAAACTATAATGAATAGCTTATTAATGTAATTATACACGTTTTGTACGATCTAGTTGTCGACTTCAGTAATATCAAGGCCCGTGAGAAAGCATATAATGTGTGTTTCAATAAAAAAAAGACTTTTCGTGAACACAGTTATTTTCATACACTCCTAAAATTGGTTAAAAGATTTTAATATACCGTTTGTGACTTTTATTCACTCAATATTAGCTTTTACACCAGGAGCCGTCTTGACCATTCGTAAGAAGTTGCTCCGTGGGAAAACAATTTGATGCCATATGTCAAATAATGTTATCAAACGGTGTTTAGCATTTTTTATATATATGGACACATAGCTTTTTGAAAAGGTAAACTCGAAATCGTTCTAAGCATTGTTTCAGTATGCATAAAGTTCACAAAAATAAAGTGCGGTTAGTGAAGATTGTGATATGTGTTTGGTTAAAACTACACTTAATAAGAATGTCAATGTACCACCCTTGCATAGATTATTCATCAATGTAGTCTGATGTACACATACATCTACAAGTAGGCGTATGGGATAACAACTGAAATGGTTAGCAGAAAAAATATTTTACACTTCTTGAGCAATGGATGGCCGCTCAAACAAGATCAACCTTCCTTTAAACAATCGCGCAAATCTCGTTTGTGTACTTGTATTTTTCGTCGATGTTGCTTTTAATAAATTTTTGAGGTCATTTTTTAATCTAATTATTTTCCTCCCTATATATCTACACATACTACTGTATGCGTAAGTAGTAATCTAAATTCATCAGATGTTTATTTTGCTTTTTGGTGGACGATTTTGATATGATAAAGGGTGGAGATTCGGCCAGCCAATCTACCTCCTCGGGTGCCAAAGATCCTCTGGCAGACTCACGAGAAGATTCGGTGCTGTCGAGGGAGGGTGAACCAATGGACACAGCAGATATGGGTGTCGCCACAAAAAGCCCATGCAGCAGTCAGGAGCTGAAGGCAGAGCAGGAGGGTATTGAGGAGGATATAGAAGCCGAGGAGAATGTGGAAAACACGACGCCTGGAGTAAGTAGCTCAGAAACGACTTATTACTTACCGAAACCCCATATGCCATTCTTAAAGTCCTCAAAAATCGAAGAAGTAGTCAATATTTTTGTGAGTTTAGAATCTGCTGTGAGTGCAGGCAAAACCGGTATCACACTATTTATGAACCTGCTGAGGTTTGTAAGAGTGGAGGCAATTCATGTGCTTGGTTTATCGGTACCTTTGTTACCTTCTATCAAGTGCCAAAAGCTGGTCTTCCAAGTGACCCTACGGTGAAAAGTCTATATGTATATGCTGGTTTCCGAAAGTGATTCTGTCATGGCATCGGTGCATTGCTTCAGGGATGGTTAAGTATCCGTTGAAGGCTTACTTCTGATGTATTAAGTGATTATTATTCGTTTGTTACGGCATGAAAATTTGGCTACCAGGAAGCAACTTTAGAGGGGGAACATTTTAAATATCCTTTCAGTGAAATGTTTTTGTCCACGTTCAAGAAAGCGGTAAATGTTTTGAGAAATTGTAAATTGCTTTGCCTTAACAAGATGTGGACGGTTCAGCTTTCTTATCTTAAAATACTGGAGCGAAAGGTGCAGAACGATTTTTTTCATAACTTCACTGCTTTTCGAACAACGTTCGGTGCAATGTTTACAACCATTCACCATCAAAAAACTGATCCATTTTTTGGGGCTCGTTTTCGAATAGGATCACATTTCTTATCCTAATAAGGAGGTTGCGCAATAAATGAAAATGGCCGCGGTATCGTGTGATAATACGCAATTTCTTGGTATAAGTGCTGATTGATTCTGGTTTTAACAACACGGTGCTGCATGCCACACAGCGTAATAATACAGTTAAGCTTTCAAACTTTTTGATTTACGGGCGCGTGATTTCGCGGTACGGGTACATTCATTGGCCTTCTTAATCTTACCATTTGGCTTTGCTTGACGTCTCTTTGTAGGGCCTTTTAAGAAGCAAGCTCTACGTCTAGTAAAGGGCCGAAGAGCGACATTTTTGCGTGTATTAATGAAATTAAATTTTAATGTGAAAATTGTTAGAAAATTTGGAGTCCAGTATGTATAACTAATACTACTTCTTTCATATTGTATTGCACTCATAAGGCCTTCAATGAGCATAGGGCCGATCAGGAGATATGTTTCTCTTTTCTGATCTATAAATCCAAGTTTCGTATAGAACATTCTTTGATTAATTGTTATTTTTCCAAGCGAATTTTAAACATTGTGAGACTGCAGCTCTTTAGATAAATTTTGGCAAGTTTAACTTACTATATTTTGGAAACAGCATAATAACGATTTTCTTACGTTATTTTTAGTGAAACAAATGTCAAATGTATACAACACAAGAGTTTAACAGATTCTCCAAACATTTGTTTGAAACTGTATATTTTTCGTATATTTTTTCGTTGCAGCATAAGCGCGGCCGTGGACGTCCGCCAAAAACTGGCAGTGAGCGTCGCCAGCGTCGACCACGGGCTAGAGACCACAATGCACCGAAAGCCCCAATCAATGGCTATGTTCGATTCTTAAATGAAAACCGCGAAAGGTGTCGAAGGGATAATCCTGATGCTGCATTTTCGAATATAACTAAACTTCTAGCCCATGAGTGGAGCGCATTGAAACAAGAAGAGAAACAGGTATTAATTAGATCTTGATCGTGCACTCTAGGTTAATTAGTGGCACTGTTTTGAGATATTTCCAACCCGAGTATATATATGCATCATCTATAGTTTGGGATGTATACCTTGTACCAAATCTGCTCGTTTCTACGAAGCTTTTATTCTACACACTTTGATGGGCAATTGTATTTTCAAGTTTGTTCACGGTTCGAAGAAGCATTACCAAAATAAGCTATAAGCATTTAATTTTAGGGTATTACGCTTTTTCTTGCTGCAGAAATATCTCGATGCAGCGGAACGCGATCGAGAGCGATACGCGAAAGAAGTTGAACAATATCAGAGAACTGATGCTTATAAACAGTTCCGTCGGCAGCTCGCTGAAGAAGAAGCCGCTAAGAGGCACAGTCAGCAGTCAGATGCTCAAACTGCTCGGGAAGGAGACCAACGTCGTCGACAACAGCTAAAAGCAAATAACGGGGCAGCAGCCTCAAACCTTCTTATGGGAGTCGCCAGAGCCGGAACTGCTATGAGTCATACCACCAGCAACAATCATAATCATGGGGATAATAAGGTATGCAGAAAACATTGCCTAGGTGAACGATGTTTGTTATAAAAATCGGGTTCAGTAAAAATTGTATACATGCTATTACCACTTCTACAGCGTATTAAATGAGCACATGGCGACCAGTCGGAGTTTACATATAGTTTAAATTCAAATATGACGTATTGAGTAACTGAATTTAAATTCAAATATGACGTATTGAGTAACTGAATTTAAATTCAAATGTGACGTATTGAGTAACTGAATTACATATGCGGCTTTAGGTTATCCACTCAGCACGCAAAATTTCACCATTCAACCAAGTGCATCACAGTTATTTTAAAAGCCTATGTTACGTATGGATTATTTCAGTTCCAATACAAAATGAGTGGGCCAGTCGGTTTGAAACCAAAAGGAGTCATGAAAACAGAAGAGGTCATTTGCGGAAGTGGATCATCAATGGTGACGGGTAACCGAGGAATGTCTCCTCCAGCTCCTATCCCTAACATACGACACAATCCTGAGGACACCACCTTTGACATCCCAATCTTTACCGAGGAGTTTCTTGACCATAACAAGGGTTAGTAGAACCTGCATCCATCATGACATTAGGTAGAACACAGATAAATAAATTCATTTCTTTTAGTAGAGCTTTAACTCCTTGTAGAGGAATACTCTGAATCTTTGTTATTTTGTGAAGCGCTTAGTGTACGGCTGTAACGTTCTAACGTTTCAGCTCGCGAAGCGGAGATGCGTGCGCTGCGAAAATCCCACACAGAATTGGAAGAGCACAATGCGGTTCTTGCAAAACATATTGACTCATTCAAGGACGCTATAGGACGATTGGAGGCTGAAGTGGAAACTCACCGTAACTCAAATAAGGCTATGCAGATGTACCTTGACAAGCTCCGAGGCACACTCGCAGAGGCTTTCCAACAGGTATGATAATTTTATTAAGACGACTACAATGGAGAAGCGGTGCACTGAACTTTCTTGGTCGAGTCTGTTTTGTCAATACATGTTATAAATTGAACTTGTTATCTAACATTATTACTGCGATCTAGCTGAGTTAAATATTATAGTTTAGTATATTATAATTTAATATTATAGTTTGTATTTGTGGTAAATATTATAGTTTAGTTTATTATAGTTTAATATTATATTTTGTATTTGTGTTTTTGTTCTCCATTCGGCTATTTTTAGGTGATAGTTCCTGGTTGGGAAGTGGGCGCTCCAACGGTCGAAAATGTGGATGCGTTTCTGCAGTACGCGTTCAGTCTCATTCAGTCTGCACCGAGAGAACACGACAAATTGTTGCACAATATCCGAAGTGTAGTAGCAAATATAGAGGGAGCTCTTAAAGACCTCTAAAAAAAATCCGAATAAACTTTCGAGCAGCTGTACGTCACATAAAACCATGTGTCAACATTAAGCATTTGTATAGCACTCACTGAAATATTCTCCTAGGAGATTCGAAAACGGTTAATCAATAAAGTATGTTCTCGATATGGACCGAGTGCCTTTGAGATCAAGGCAACCTAACGGACCAAAAGGTGCCGCTCTATTTTGTAGAAGATATCTGACCACGCTCGGAGGTAATCTGAGCCATCTGAGTAAATTTAAGTAATTTGAGTATCTAATATCTGAGTATCTGAGAAAATTACGGGAATTATTTATAGTATTTAGATAATACCTTGAATTGTCACCGATAGAATGTAAAAATGAACAAAGTACCACTCTCTTAGTTTGTCTCCAAAACTTTGCATGCAAAGTTGGTCGCTGCCTCTTTCACATGCTTCTACTGCGGGAAGGGTCCACTAGCTGGCCGGCGATTGTTGGCAAACAGTTATGTGTTGCACTAGCAACTCCAATAGTAGGTTTGGACTTTATGCATATGAGCAACCAAAGGTCCAGAGAATTTTAGTCTAGAGGTGATACCAAGGACACTACAACATTTGTATGTATGTCGCTTGGCAAAACTTATTACCGAAGCATAGAGACCTGAACACCATAATTATGGATCGTTCATATAAGATGTCTTAAATTATACTAACTTCGGTCTTGTAAATGCCGAGGATGCTCTGAACTTATACATGCGGTACTACAGAACTGAAATCTCTGATGTAGAAGATTTGCTGCAAGAGGTTTTGACTCATAGATATCACTACTATTTCTATAAAGAAAACAACTGAGGCATTGCCGAGCGGGCCCAATGAATAGTCATCGGTTAAATACCACGTAAAAAGAGAAAAAATTGCGACAGAGGGGCGGGAATAGCCTTTAGAACAACTCTGGCGTATAAAGCACAATTTATCAGATTCATTGGATACCGGTAATATAAGGTGTCCGTATACTATCAGCACGCAAGCACTTCAGGTAAATTTGGATGTGACTTAGTCACTGTACTTAGAGTGGATATAATTACTGAGCCGTTCGAAGGGGTACGGAATTATTATTAGGGAAAGTTCATTAGTGATTAGTCTGAACTATTTAAAGTCTGACTAAATTTGGATCAATCTTGTATTAAGGTAGCAAGTGACATTTTTCTATATGCACATGATATATATATTTAGTAGATAGAGTTTAAAAATTCAGGGTAAGATATACTGATATATTCCGCCAGGTAAACACCAACGCAACAGTTCAGCATATGTAATAAAAAAATCGTTTTTTGTACAATGTGATTTCCTGGCAAATGAATACATTAATATCTCAATCATGAACATCTATGCTAAAAATCGGACTTTAACTAGCTAATTCAAATTCTTATTTCCGTTATGG